>BMAO01001586.1:0-25696 GCA_019973975.1 Trichonephila clavata | reverse complement strand
GAGCTATTGAATGCGCAGTGTTATCCTTATAGTCTTCGTTAAATAAATAGCTTTATTTATTTTTTTAAAAGGATTCTGCTTATTGAATTTACTCTAAGCACATCGCAGGAAATTCGTAACAAATTGGTGTCAGAAGTGGGATAGATTAGTGAAGATCAGCCATTTTCCTTTCACTATTCTATCCCACTTCTGACGCCAATTTGTTACGAATTTCCTGCGATGTGCTTAGAGTAAATTCAATAAGCAGAATCCTTTTAAAAAATAAATAAAGCTATTTATTTAACGAAGACTATAAGGATAACACTGCGCATTCAATAGCTCAGTCACCAGCCTACAGCTTGCTTGCTGTCTAAGGCTCCAATATCACTCCTAATCTTTCGTGCTTGTTTTTATATGCTCTCTGCCGGAAGTGACGTCACTAACAGGAAGTTATGTCATATTAGAAAAATCCAGAAACTTAGAGAGAATTTTCTAGAGGGATCCTGATTTCTTGAATTCTCTCCAAGGTTCTGGATTTTTCTAATATGACATAACTTCCTGTTAGTGACGTCACTTCCAGCAGAGAGCATATAAAACAAGCACGAAAGATTAGGAGTGATATTGGAGCCTTAGACAGCAAGCAAGCTGTAGGCTGGTGACTGAGCTATTGAATGCGCAGTGTTATCCTTATAGTCTTCGTTAAATAAATAGCTTTATTTATTTTTTTTAAAAGGATTCTGCTTATTGAATTTACTCTAAGCACATCGCAGGAAATTCGTAACAAATTGGTGTCAGAAGTGGGATAGAATAGTGAAGATAAAGGAAAATGGCTGATCTTCATCAAAAATCTCTGTAGAAACTCACTGTGGCCGCATTGAAAGACGAACTGTCTTCGAGGAATTTGCCCACATCAGGACTGAAAGATGACTTGATCGAACGTCTTCGAGAAGCTCTTGAAAGAGAGCAAAGTTGTGGTGGTATATCCGACAACGTTGGTGAAACGAATGAGCAGAGTAAGAAAGCTGCGGAAGAAAAGCAGAAGGAAGAATCCGCATTGGAAGACAAATTAACGCAACTTTTGTCATTCATGACAGAAATGAAAGCCGGACAAGTTGAAATGAAAACAGAAATGAAAGCAGGACAAGTCGAAATGAAAGCAGGACAAGCAGAAATGAAATCTGAGATGAAGGAAATTAATAACGCCGTGAAGGTAGCCAATGCTAAAGTAGAGGAATTTGAAGGAAGATTAGAAGAAATGGAAAAGAAATTTGAGAAATTGAAGCAAGAAATGGAAGTTCAAGTTACTGAAGAATCAAGAGAGTCCTATGAAACTCCTCAAGAATTTGGATTGGCTGCTGCAAATCAATCTCAAAATGCTCGATATATGCCTGTTGTCAACAGACCCTGTATGAAATTACTGCCGTATGACGGACAAACATCTTGGCAGGTGTATAAGACGCAGTTCGCCATTGTCGCAGAAACTAATGGCTGGGATCCAATTACCAAAGCTCGCCAATTGGCTTCTTCTCTCCGAGCCGAAGCTGCAGATATACTGAGGACCATTCCCGATAATGAACAGTTAAATTTTGATGCTCTTTCAAGTGCCCTAGAGTTGCGTTTTGGCGAGAAATGCCTGAAGGATTATAGCCGACTTCAGTTAAAGACTCGCCAACAAAAACCCAACGAAACCCTTCAAGAGCTCGCAACGGATATTGAAAAGCTGTCCCACCTCGCCTTCTCCGATTGTACTACTGAAGTAAGAGAGACTTTAGCTGTGCAGTATTTCGTCGATGGCGTCAGAGACGTAGAAATACGAAAGGCACTACGAATGGCGGAAACTAAGGATCTGAAGTCCGCTTTAGTCTACGCGATCAAGTTTGAAGCGGCACAATAAGCATCGAGAAGGGATCGTCACTTTATCAGAGGTGCGGAGGTGAAACGAGATGAGGATCCTTTACTTAAAGTTATGACACAACTGTTAGAGGAGTTCCGGGGGATGAAGCAGAGGTCTGGAGAGGAGACAGGCAAATTTAAAAGAAACAACGCCCGTTGCTGGAAATGTGGAGCAGAAGGCCATCTCCAAAGGCAATGCCAGGCTCGCCAAGATCAACGGCCTAGGAGCCTGTCGAGGAATAATACTCAGGAAAACGAGGTAGTGGCGGTCTCGCGGGGCGGAGGTTGCCAGAGAATGAAAAGCCCCATTTTGGAAGTGTTACAAATTTCATCAAGCAGCGAGAATGGACTGTTTATTGAAGCGAATGTAAATGGATTTCCGTGTCGAATGGTCGTTGACACAGGGGCCAATGTCACCATTTTGCGCCAAGATTTAGCACAACAACTTGGCGTAAAAATTCTTCGGACACCGCCCTGCGTTACCCTTCAGACCGTGAAAGGGGATAAAATCCCCATTATTGGCAAGATGCATATAACAATTAAGTTTGGAAATGTGTTATATGGCCATACCGTGTTTGTAGCCGAAATCACCGACATTTTTATACTCGGTTTGGACTTCTTAACAAAACATAATTTTGTAATTGACTTTGAGAATAATGTGCTACGCTCAAATTCGGAAGATGTAGCGTTATTCCAGTTAGGAGCTGTTGAAAGAGAACCGTGTCATCGAATAACTTGTAAAAGTGATATTACTATTCCAGCTCGAATTGAGATGCTTGTAAGAGGGCCGCTGAGAAAAGTCAAAACTTTCGACATGGTCTAACTGAATTTCCGGACTCTGAAAATTTTCCAAAAGGAGTATTGGTTGCTTCCGCACTGGTAGATCTTTCGAAGGAAACTGTACCAGTCAGAGTTGTTAATCTAACTGGTAATCCTAAAACAATCAGGAAAGGCGACGTATTAGCAACATGTGCTCCAGTCACCTGTATACAGAAACATCCCGAAATCATGTCGAAAAAAGCCTTCTAAAGAACTCGAACTGAATCTGTTGAAGCCCACTGAATTGAATGAGGAACAGAAAAGTGTAGCATGGATGCTTATTGACGAATACGAGGAACTGTTTTCCTGTACATCTGGTGACCTCGGGAGAACGAAATTGGCTCAACATCGAATTGAAACTGGGAATCACTCTCCTATTAAACAGAATCCCCGAAGACTACCAATTGCTAAGGCAACAGAAGTTAAAGATCTACTAAGGGACATGCAGGAACGAGATGTCATCGAGCCTTCGTCGAGTCCCTGGGCTTCTCCCATCGTGTTAGCCCGAAAGAAAGATGGATCTACGAGATTTTGTGTAGACTATCGACGGCTCAATGATGTCACAAAAAAGGACAGTTATCCACTTCCACGAATCGATGACACGTTAGACATTCTTAGCGGAAACAAGTGGTTCTCTACCTTGGATTTGAAAAGCGGTTATTGGCAAATAGAGATACATCCTGAAGACCGTGAAAAGACAGCATTCACGACAGGAGGACAAGGACTTTGGCAGTTTAAGGTCATGCCGTTTGGTCTCTGTAATGCACCAGCTACCTTCGAACGCCTCATGGAGACAGTGTTGAACGGACTCACTCCTGAAGCTTGCCTTGTTTATTTAGACGACATCATCATTGTAGGGAAAAGTTTCGAGGAACACCTCAGCAACCTAAGGAGAGTATTTGAAAAAATTGAAAGAGGCCAAATTGAAGCTAAACCCCTCCAAATGCAACTTATTCCGTCACGAGGTGAATTATCTGGGTCACATAATTTCTGCTGATGGTGTTAGAACTGATCCACAGAAAGTGTCAGCTGTAAAAGACTGGAGGCGCCCTAAAAATGTGCATGAGCTTAGAAGTTTTCTCGGTCTGTGCACATATTACAGAAGATTTGTTAAAGGATTTTCTTCAATCGTGAGACCTCTCCACAGGCTGACTGAAAACAAACAGAAGTTCTTGTGGACAGACGAATGCGAGGAAGCATTTAATAGCTTGAAGGCGGCTCTAACATCGTCTCCCATTCTAGTTTATCCGGATCCCGAAAAGCAATTCATTCTTGACACGGACGCAAGCCATGAAAGTGTCGGAGCAGTTTTATCCCAAGAAATTAACGGCCAAGAACATGTCATCGCATACTGGAGCAAGTGTCTTTCAAAGCCTGAAAGAAATTACTGCGTCACCAGAAAAGAATTACTGGCCATTGTAAAAGCTGTTGAGAACTTTCATAGTTATCTTTACGGTTGGAAGTTTTTGCTCCGAACGGATCATGCGTCCCTGACATGGCTTTTAAATTTTAAGAACACCGAAGGCCAGATAGCTAGATGGATTCAGAAACTTGAAGAGTACGATTTCGAGATCAAACATCGCAAGAGGTCCCTTCATGGTAATGCTGACGCCTTATCAAGAAGACCATGCTCGAATGCTTGTTGTTACTGCACTACAGTCGAGAAGAAATATGACATGATAACACCTGTCATTCGTCAAATAAAGGATTTGGTATCGACACAAATAGACCGTTGGAGCGATGAAGAAGTCAGAGAAGCTCAACTTACGGATCCCGACATAAAACCTATCTTGGAACTTCTTGTATCATCTAGCACTAGACCCAGTTGGCAAGATATCTCCAGCTATCGTCCGGATAGCAAACGCTATTGGGCTCTCTGGGATTCACTCCATATTCGTAATGGTGTATTATACAGAAAATGGGAGTCTGAGGATGGCAAAACATCAAAATGGCAATTAGTACTCCCACGATCAAGAATACCGGAAGTGTTGGAACAATTACACAGTAGTCCAACCATAGGTCATTTTGGAATATTGAAGACCATCCAAAAGGTTCGGGAGCGGTTTTTCTGGAGCAAAGTAAGAGATGACGTAGAAAGATGGTGCAAGTCCTGCGATGCATGTGGGGCCCGAAAAGGACCCAAAACACGATGCCGTGGAAAATTACGGCGCTATAATGTAGGGGCACCATTTGAAAGAATCGCGTTGGACATCTTCGGTCCTCTCCCACTTTCAAATGATGGCTACAAATACATCTTAGTTGTCAAGGATTATTTTACCAAGTGGCCCGAGGCTTACTCGATCGCTGATCAAGAAGCTACAACAGTTGCCGAAGTATTACTGCAGAACTGTATTTCTCGCTATGGGACGCCCCTTCAGATGCACTCTGATCAAGGCAGAAATTTCACTTCTGCTGTATTCAAGGCACTTTGTGTCCTTCTTAAGATTGATAAGACACAAACTACCCCCTTACATCCCCAGTCAGACGGCATGGTTGAGAGATTTAATAGAACGATCTTAAACCATCTCTCTATCCACGTTTCCATGAATCAACAAGACTGGGATTGGAAGCTTCCTATGTTTCTGCTTGCCTATCGAAGTGCCGTCCATGAAACCACTGGATTCACTCCCTCCCAGATGCTCTTCGGTCGTGAACTCCGTCTGCCCTGTGATCTCCTGTTTGGGCGCCCTCCTGATGTGCCTTCTTCTCCTGAAGAATATGTCCATGAACTACAGGAACGTTTAGAAAGTGTGCACGAGTTCGCCCGTAATCGGATCGACATCGCAACGGAAAAGATGAAGACCAGGTACGACACGAGAGCTACAGGACATGAATTTCACGAAGGTGACAAGGTTTGGTTTTGGAACCCGATTCGACGAAAAGGACTTTCTCCAAAGTTACAGACAAATTGGGACGGTCCATATACAGTCCCAAAAAGACTAAATGACGTTGTGATTCGTATCCAAAAATCTAAGAACTCTGGCCCCTTATTTTTGTAACTCTAGGGACGAAACTAGCTGATCGAAAGAGCCACTTATATGCTTCTATGTAACTGTGTACTGTCGACCATTGTATATACTTGTAAAAAATTTTTACCTATTCAAGGATTGTACTGCCCGGGACGTGCAGTCCTTCAGAGGGGGGCAATGTTACGAATTCTGTAAATTGGTGTAATTTGTCTTATGATAATGAATGTTATATGTATCCCATTGTATTTCAATAGCAAGTCGCCAAATTGGCGAGATATTGGCACATTGGCGATGTTTTAGGCAACTAATTTTTGTCGCCAAATTTGGTGACATTTCGCCAAGTTTGGCGACGGAAGTTGGAAACCTTGGCGACAGAGAGAATTTTCTAGAGGGATCCTGATTTCTTGAATTCTCTCCAAGGTTCTGGATTTTTCTAATATGACATAACTTCCTGTTAGTGACGTCACTTCCGGCAGAGAGCATATGAAAACAAGCACGAAAGATTAGGAGTGATATTGAAGCCTTAGACAGCAAGCAAGCTGTAGGCTGGTGACTGAGCTATTGAATGCGCAGTGTTATCCTTATAGTCTTCGTTAAATAAATAGCTTTATTTATTTTTTTTAAAGGATTCTGCTTATTGAATTTACTCTAAGCACATCGCAGGAAATTCGTAACAATATATATGTTTCATAACATTTAAAATGTTTAGAATAGGATAACTTGCAAGAAGAAATTTCTGGAAATTATAGGAAAAATGTATTTCGAATTTATAATAATACTCATCTCTTTGCCTATAGGCTCATTCTATAAACTAGTACGGAGAAATATCAAAGAAATTAGCAAATAGCGTACCAATTTTTACATTGCATTCGTCGTGCTTTAAAGCATTCTTACTCCACTTTTAACATTAGATTTTACAGAGATATCAAGCTACTGCTTCTGTACCAATACGAAAATAATTAGATATATATGTTTCATAACATTTAAAATGTATAGAATAGGATAACTTGCAAGAAGAAATTTCTGGAAATTATAGGAAAAATGTATTTCGAATTTAATAATACTCATCTCTTTCCCTATAGGCTCATTCTATAAACTAGTACGGAGAAATATCAAAGAAATTAGCAAATAGCGTACCAACTTTTACATTGCATTCGTCGTGCTTTAAAGCATTCTTACTCCACTTTTAACATTAGATTTTACAGAGATATCAAGCTACTGCTTCTGTACCAATACGAAAATAATTAGATATATATGTTTCATAACATTTAAAATGTATAGAATAGGATAACTTGCAAGAAGAAATTTCCGGAAATTATAGGAAAAATGTATTTCGAATTTAATAATACTCATCTCTTTCCCTATAGGCTCATTCTATAAACTAGTACGGAGAAATATTGAAGAAATTAGGAAATAAAACATAATTAATTTATTTTACTTCACTATTTGAATTTCCGGGAAACAGATTAAAAAGTACAAAATGAGATTGCTCCTTGTTGTTGTATATTTTAATAATATCTTCCTATTAATTTTTTTCTACCGTAAAATTAATCAAAGAACATTTTACTCACAGTCTTCCAAAATGGATGTTAGATTGTTTATTATTATTGTTTGGAAAATCATTTTTATTTTTATTTGAAAAGGAAGGTACGCTTTGTCGGTTTTATATTATTTGAAATCATTTACGACGCAAAATAAAGCCGTCTTTTTTTTTTGGCCCAAGTAGGCTATGATTTATTTACCTTTTAAATACTTTAAAAAAACCCATTCAATTTTATAAGCTTTCCTTTAAAAAATCAAAGTAATGAAAAACAAAGTTAAGAGAGAGACACCCACTAAAGAAAATAATAATATTTTTTATGTAGTGAAACTGATCTTTGTTTAAGCCTTTTTATCTCAATTTCGTTCACTTAAGATAATGGAATCCGCTTTATTTATCATTATTATGTTCTTGATCACGTCTCATTTCCCTAGAAGAAGAGATACGATTTTTCATAATTTTAAATCTTCTTTTTTTTCAAAAATAAAAACTGTTTAGACAATAAGAAAAAACTGTAACAGCAATCCATTTGTTCCTCTAATAAGTGAGCAAAATGCATTAATGCAGTTTTTTCATTTGTTTGAGTGATGTTATAATTCAATTTACGGAAACATGAGAGTTTTATTTGAATTGCTATAAATAAATCATTTCTGGTTGGGGCAAACAATTTTGAACTGTTGCGTTTTTTTAATGGGTCAGTAATAAATGAACAATAGCAATTTATACTTTGAAATTAGCAATTAAAATGACGTAAAACTAGATAGAAATTATCGTTAGACAAAAACCAAGTGTATTTTGATTCTAAATTTATGATATCTAACTTATTCTAAATATAAAACTATCTATTAAAATCTTATATATATATCAATATATATATATATATATATGTATATGTATATGCATGTATTCATTATGTTTTAGAGTATCATTTTTGGTGACTGCACGCTATATTATTAGGATTTGACGCCTAAAATAATTTTCTGAAAAATGTTTTTGTGTGAATTATTTAACCGTTTAAAGTATACTCCTTAAATATGTATCTCATTCAGAGAGCAATATTTATTCTAACCATACCAAAATTGCATTGAAATGTTTTTTTTTCAGATTTAAAAAATGCGAACAGTAATGGCTTCATCAATATTCTCATGCAAATATATGTTTAAGTAATTGAAAATTCATGTACTTTTAACTTATCAACAAACGCAAAAATAATCAATATTGCCTTACTCTCAAATTGCCTAAAATATCAAGAAAACTAATTGCTATTTGCCTTATATTAAAATGAAGCAAGAAACACATACATAGTTTTTTCACACACATAAAATCTTTTCTTCTAATATGGAAGAAAAAGTAATTTCAATTTAATATTTCCTATTTGAGTTTTTCTCATAGATTTTGTAAAAACAATGCATTAATTTAAAATATTGCATTTTTCTATGAATTGTATACGTGATAATTTTTTTTTTATACAGGTGGATAAAAGTGAGTGCATATATGCTTCACCTACTATTTATATTCCCGGATATCGACATGCTGGTAAATATAATCTCTTTTTGTGGAAATATTTTAGTTTTAATAAACAATATTTAAACACGAAACACGAATTATGATATCGTAAAATAGAAGGGAAACAGAAATCTTTTTATACTAAAATGAGTTTTGTTCGTAAACTACTTATTCAAATTAAAATATGTTGCAAGATACTTTATTTATAAATCACGTGATAACAATAAGAAATAACAGAGTAAAAGTAGATAAAATATTTAGAGCGGCTTCTGAACAACAAGTACTAGTTATTAAATTTAGAAAATTTATACTTTGCTTATGAGATTAAACAAAAACATTTAGTAATCAATTTGAATTTCCCGAGAGAAATAACATTATCTAAGAACACAATGTATTATTGAACACTACATCAAATTTTAGGAATGGAATTGCGACCACATCGGGACCATCCAATCTATGAGGTTCCGGATCGAGGGAGGATGAAATTGGATAGTTCAAGATCCTGGAGAGAATCTGGAGATGGGTAAGTATTCATGCAATATTTGTTTTATTTCCCTTTTTATTCCGTCTTATTTTTATACTCTAAGCTTGAGTATTCAATTTTCCTAAAAGTAATCCGTTTTCTTAAGTATACCGATAATGTAAATTGAAGTATTTTTTGAATTAGTAATACTTTTAGATCAGTAATATTATATAAAAGCTGAAAGGTGTTATGAAGGACGGAAAGATTTGTTTTTGTATAAGGGTGTATGCTTTAAAAATATTTAAAAAAACATGAAGGAATGTATATAAAATATTTTTTAATCAAATGTTTTCAAAGATCATTTAACGATGTATAAGTAAGCTTTTTCTACATTGAAAATTGTTTATGCGTCAATGTATCGTCTTAAAAATTGTGTACATAAATATGATACTTTTTTAAATGCATTATGTACTGAAAAATTATCATAAATATACAATTAATGAAATACGATAAAATGTTGAACGATAATTATACAAAAAAAATCTTCTCCATTAGAACTGCAATATCTGTATATATAAATCACAATTTTTTAAAGAAAACATTACTTTTATATATGATGAGGTACTTTAACACTGGAAAATATGTAACTGTAATTTTACCATCAACATTAAAGCAATTTTGATTTATTTAACTTGTCCATTTTACAAGTAATTTGAGTCTTAAATTTTTATAATGTTTATTTACAGTACATAATATTTATCCTCTCATAAAGGGTCAATTAGCTTAACTCAATAATTAAATAGATGTTTCATACAATAAATAAGGCAAACATATTAAATGTAATTCTTTTTTACTTCATTATAAACTCCTAAAATTTGAAGTGCCTCATTAGAAACATAATTTGAAATTCAATTTATTCCATCCATTTCACCACTTTAATTAGTCCGTTATTCCAAACCACGAATTTCAGGTAATATATCTTCCATTGCCTCCAAATGAATTTTTAGTTATGGTTATTTCTTGAATAAATTAAACCTATTTTGTGAAACTTTGTAACCATTCAATATATCATTTACTTATTAAAAGTAATTGCGTTTTACCTTATGCTTCATTTGAAATATATTTTTACTTGTAAAACAGTTTTCTATTGTTTATTTTTAATTTTAAAATTCTTATTTGAACGATAAGAAATTATAATTATGTTGGTGAAAAAATAAATAAATGGAATATAATTTTCAATTATTACCCCCCCCTCCATAAACATTCATAGTACAAAAATAACCTTATATAAATATATATAACAACTATTAATTTATTTAAAAATACTAACATGTCTATAGTTAATGTAATAACACTTCTTAATTTTCAAAAGGACAACTGAAATGGCACGTTAAATACAATTTTATACCCAATGCTTCCATTGTGTTATTCTACTGTCCATGTAATAAACGCTTTCCACACAAGAATTCCTGATTTAAATATTAAACGACATTATCGTATAGACAAATGCGTAAAGTAAAGCAAGGGAATTTCTATAGTATTGATTACCGATGTACTGGAAGAGAAAGAAAGAGAGTACATATTTTAATATCGAACATTTTTCTCGCACTGTGTAGCAGATAATAAGCCGTACCTATATAAATTTTATAAAGGACTATAAATTATTCATATGTCATTCAACTATAAATTTATTTGCGAATATTTAACACGATTTATCAGCTGAAAGCCTTAACTGAAAATACCACAGTTAATTTTAGAGGAAGTGCTTTAATGCTCATAAACTTCATACACTAGAATAAACTGTTTTGCATCGTACTTGAAATCAATAGGTGATATAACAAATAAAGTGAATTCAGAACCAATCATAAGAAGCTTTTTCATCCATTTTATTATCAATGGGTTTAAACGTATCATTATTATTTAATTACTCATACTTAAAATCATACTTTTTGTTCTGATATTCCATGATGAAAAGCAACCCCCCACACATTTTTTTTTATAAATTCGAGACAAAAAATACTAAATATGTAAGATAAATGCTTCAAAATCACTAAACAAAAATGTTCAAGAATGAGGTTTCATAGTTAAAATCAGTTTTAATTTTTCAGCCAAATATGTATGTATGCTAGATTTATCATTGATGATTTAAGCTTTCAGTCATATGCTATTTGGATATAAATTTATATAATGCTTAATAAGTACCTTGCATAGTCATTTAAATATTTTTTCTTCCAAATATTTTTAATTATCTTAATTTACAGCCGAGACTTTAATATATGAGAACCATAACATTTATATTATATTTCTATTTAGAATCATTACATCTTTTAACATACTATTCAAAAAGAAAATGAAAAATGAAAATCAAATTGAGCTTTAAATTAAAGTTTTAGTAATTTAAACGTATTATAGTTTCAATTTTTGGTTATATTTGTTGACGAAAGTGTTTTTGTTTTTCATTGGATATTCTCAAAATTGAAACAAATGCACATAGAACGCGGGGTTAAACTTTATTTTTATTGTATAATAATACAACATCATGTATACACATTCCTCTAATGCCACATATATAAATATTAAGTGTAGTTTCAATATTTTCCTTAGAAATGATGAAATGAATGCTAATAGCAAAGTATTTTCAAATATTAAAAATGTAAATTAAATTAAGAACAATTACTAGCCTATTTATGTTTTCTGCTTTTACTATTTCTTTCATTAATGTATTTACTAAATTTAGTTGACTGTATCCACTTACTGAGTGGTAGATGTAATTATCACTTATCGTTCAATTCAATAACACTTTTACAATAGCAAAATAAAAAAATATATATATTTATTTAGTGTATTTGCAATGCTCTATTCTGAGCAAATGTTTTGAAACTATTTGAAAGAACCTTTTTAGCAAAAGCCCTTTATATTTAATTTCTCTTTGTAGAGATTCAAGTTCTGAGTCTGATAACGAAGACATTTTGTATACGCTCCATTCACCAGAGGACAGAATAATTCGTGACGAAGCCAGAGAATCCGAAACAGAATGTGATAGGCTGTGTGAGTATCTCCCTTGCATTTATATTACTCTCATTTGGATCTTTCTGATGGAAATAGCTCGGTAAATTATTCTTAGCTGATAGTTGTTGCTACGGATAGCACGCCGGGACTACTTTGAATATTGTCCAAATAGGACGCAATTAGTGTTGAGTTTAAAGGACGTAACATGCACTCCCCGACTGGTTTATTGCTAGAACAAGTGCATGATGAGGACCAAATGAAAACAAATGCACAGAGTGGGGGATGCGTTGTTTCTGAGAATTGCTCGCTTTGACTAGAAAGAGGCTCTGTCGAATAATGAATAATTCGTGTAAAATGACGTTGTTAAGATGATGTGGGTGATTTTAAATTCGTCATTAGTTATCTACAGCTGTTTCATATTATAATTAAAGTGCGTCAGACAGATTCTTTTTTAGTAAGTTATAAAAATAAATGCATTTTTTTTTAAAGTCAAGTACATATGCTACACAAATTTCAATATTTTATTTGATTAATTCTTTATACTTACCCTGTTTTTTGTATCTGATTAAATTCGTGAAATCTAATTGAAATTAAAATTTTAAATTTTTTGATTAAAGCTTGCTAAATGAAAGCTTTTCATATTTAGGGAAGAATTCCAAATTGTGGCAAAAATACTACATCTATTATTTAAATTGTAAGAGTCGTCCATCCGATATAGTGCTTAGTGACGCTGACTGGTGTGTTTTAGAACCTGGGCTTGAATCCAGGAAAATGCATGGATGTTTTTAGTGCATAGTGCCTTTGCGGCGTGGGGATACTCTAAATAGCCGTCGAACCGCAAGTCTTCTCGTAAGGTTGGTGGAAGGAAAAGAAAGGTAGAAGGCCCTTGGCCCTTCTATGGTGCACTCCCTAAAATTTGGGGTGAAACCAAGTTAAATCGTACTGTCACTTGAATGATGATCAAAACTATGGCTAACGACAGACATACAACTAGCCCTTTACTACGATGAATTACGTGGGCCTTGATATGATGTCAATGTCGATCAGGTGGAATAAGTAACAACAAGTCTCACAAAAATTAAAAGCATATTAGACAAAATGCTCTAAATATAAACTGTTGTTGAATTAAGGCCAAAGTTGATGCCTATACTAATATATTGCTAATCATAGCTAAAATATATTAAAATCACGTTTTTTTTTTTTTTAAAGTATTAGTTTATTTTCTATTACTTCAAAAAATCATTATATCGGGAAAAAAGTGGGAATGTGTTAAAGTTTTATTTAAAAATACTACAAAAGGCTGCGATTAAAAAACATGCATTTTTATTTCTTCTTTTAAAACTAGCAAATATATGGATCGTTGATAGTTTTTCCTCAAAAGATGGGCTTCTTTTGTTATTGAAAGGCAGATAAAAATAAAATACAGATATTAAAAAATAAGTCTTTGATTAATTCATGTAAGCTTTCAAAATAATTTAAAGTTAACGTTTTCAAAATGAATTGCTATAGCCTTATTCAATTAATACTGCTTTAAAAAAAATGAACAGAAAAAAAAGATTTTGTTCATTGTATATTTAATTATCTAAACATATGTTACTAAAATCGCAATAGTAGGGAACAAAAATACAAGAAATATATTTGAAAAATATTATCCTTCGAGACATAAAATATATAACTTAAGTATCTTTGATAAATGTGTCTCAAGCTAAGCATGGCATAAACTAAAACAAAATATGATTAAAGTTCTACACTTAAAATAATTTGCATATACACTTTATTCAGATAGTAAGCTAAAATTGCGTCTGCTTTCATTTAGGACTTATTTTACTCATTATATGCTTAAAAGGAAACCATTGTTATCATCTAATCCATTGCTTACAACTGTTTCATTCTGTACTGCTCCCCAATAATAATTTACAAAACATATATAACTTCTGTAACACTTACTCAAGTAGAAGATAATTGTTACGCTTCGTCTATTAGTCAAAATTAGATTTGAGAAATAAATCGGTGACTTATAGTTGTGTCAGTAAATCAAATTAAAATGTCCTGAAAATGGCTGCTTTGAAATGCTAGAGACGGTTAAATAGGCATTTGCAGATGACAAGGGTTAACGATTATTTTATGACTTAAGCCATTTATCGTAATAAGTATTCGCTCAACGAAAGGACTCTATTGATTGGTAAGCCGACAGGGCCTTTACAAGTAATGGGAGCCCATTGTATATCTGAGGCTATTTACAGAAACCAATTGGTTTATTATCTGAACGAACATCGAGATCCAACTTCTAAATCAAAGTTAAAGTTTTAAATGGTGTACAAATTAGGTACCATAATAAACACCCTTTTTATTCGATAAATTATGTCTCTATTTTTAAACTTTAAATGAAGTAAATTATTGATGTCTGAGTGGTCTTTCACCTAAAGTATTGAGTAAGAAATTTTAATTTTAATTCATTATATCCCTTTGTAAATTTGGTAATCAAGCAACTTTATATTAATTGTCTGAAACAACAATGCATTTAACAGTTTATTTTCATAACGGTTTTCTTTATTGAAATATGAATTAATATACATAAATGTTATAAAGTTATCAAAATATTATACAGTTTTCAGATTATTGATTGTGCTTGCTTAAAAGTTCTTATTAAGAATTAACCTAATGAGAATTATTTAAACAACAACTACATTAACTCCTGTTGTTTATGCAGATATAAGTAATAATCTCTTAAAATTAATAAAATTATTGTACATGACTGAATAGCAGCATCAAACATCTTGAAGGATCATTTAGAAAAGAAATTATCGTTTCTCATAAGGAGACTGTCAAGTAAATTGGTGATTCTCATTTAGGAGCTAATATTCTAGAGAGACCTTTGATATATATGGAATAAACTTTAACTAAACATTATCTAAATGTGTTCTGTCGCTTTATCTAAATATGTTATAGTTGTATGTAAAATATTTTCACTTAATGTGTTACAAAGCGAATGTTTAATGGATTCTTAAAAGTAAAATATCTAGTATTGTTTGAATAATGAACAATTCTTATGGGATTTAATTTTAATGAGGCATTCATTTTTATAAGATTGATCGATCGATTTGCTAAAGCAAGATATGTGCAGAATATTATTAATATAAATATTTCTAAAAGTTTTATTTAGAAGTTTTGATTCGAGAAGGTAAATAAATGATTAATTTATTATGATTAGGATCCTAGACAAAGTGACGAAATTAAAGATACTTAAAAATATTAGCTGAAACTTCAGTACTTGTTCCATCTAAAGCTAAAGACAGTGGTAGCTTAGTGATCAAGGTAACAGACTCATGGCTGGCGGGTTAAGAGGTCGAGCCCAGTACCACTGAAGATCCGCTGTGTAGGTGAGCGATGCATGTAAAATCTGTCGAGAGCTCAAACGCCTTCCCGTTGATGTGGTGTGGTAGTTAGAAGAATGGGTGATAGCTCAGGTATTGTCCGGGAGGTCCAAAATTACTAGGTCCGGCATCAAAACCCTCGTGCAGCTGAACATTGCAACATTAATATTCACTCACTCGCCATCTTAGGTTATGAAAGGAAATTTTTAAAAAATGCACAAAAAGGAATCCGTTAATAGAATGATTTGGAAAATGTATTTAAATGTGTACGGTTAAAAATTGCATTGTTTTTGAAATGATGAATAACTCTTGCATTTGTTTAAAAAAATATATGCCAGTAAATAAAAAAAATCCCCTTAGAATTATTTGTGAATATTTAAATGTTAAATAGAATAATATTACAAAAATGTATATAATTTTAATCATTTTGCTGCAAAAGTTTATAGGAAAAAATAATATAAAATTAATTTTCTGTAGAAGACTTCAGAATTTGAAAAAGCTTTTACAAAATGATGTTAATTGAAACTTAAAATGTGCCTCATATTCACTCAGAAAAGACAAAATAACTACTTTGTGTGAAAACAAATATTTTTCTACAGTCGAAAAATTACTCAACCAAAACTGATGCGAGCAAAGGAGCAGCAATTTTAAATTCACTCAGAGTAGAAAGTTTTCCTAATGCGAAGAGTTTTAATTTAATTCAGAAGATTTTTATTTTTCTGTAGTTTTTCGAACTCCCAAATGAAATCTTCGTAAGGATGACTGCTTCATTAGTTCTGCTGCAGGCTCTTAATTTGTGCCGTAATTTTACTCTCTTGAGCTAAGCTAATTGGAGATTAAATATTTCATTTTATCTCTAATGCAAGAACCTCTTTTCAGGGAAAACATTTGAAGCCAACCAGTATGAAGGCAATAAGAGATGGGCTGGAGATCACGCTGTTCTTGCATGAAAATAAAAATTGTTTGAAGTTTGTCGAACGGCAGGTTTGTAGTTTTCAATGAATTATTCGCTCAGATATTACAACTAATAAAAGAGATGAGACTGTTTAAAATACAAATGTTGTTATATGTTCACGAAGCCTGAAAATCTATCTTTTGACTAATTCTAAGCATTAAAAAATTTATAGAGACAATTTTCACTCCATTTTTGTATTGATTTTATTTGCCTTTTCATTAAAGTATACTGAAATTTGAAAGTCGATTTTAATTGAAATCAAAATTTAATTAAGTATTTTATAGTTTTCTGTTTACTCATAATCTGCGACAGTGCAAAATGCGTAATATAGCTAAATAATTAAGATAAATTTAAACCATTATGAAACATTAGAACATATAACAAAATCATTAGGTTTGAAATTTAAGGACATAAGGTCAAAAACAATTACTTAATTAAACCATCAAAAAGAGGTACGGAATGTATATACACGAACTAAAGAAAGAAATACGAATGAATGGATTATATATACAGGTTGGTCCAGAATTCATGGTACAAACTATAAGGGTTGATACAGGACATTGTAACAATCATTTATTGTATAGGAATGTATAGGCACAAATGACACGGTGAAACGCTAACAGGGGAAATAAAAGAAAAGAGAAATACAGTCGTCGGCTGGTTGAGTTCACGGTAGTTAGCAGTAGATGTCTAGTTGAAGTTCAACATGATACATCTCAGTAGGGGAAAGCGCCATTCACAATTGTACTGACGTCTACGATGTGAGACTTTACGTATGTCAAAAGGGCAAGCATACATTGGATGTACAGCCGTGTGAATGGTAACGGCAGAGCTGCGCTACGAATGTAGCACGCACAGTTTCCTGATCGATGAATGTCGGATCATAGTATATTCAGTGGTATTCAAAGCAAAAAATATGTTCGTTCCACGTCACTATCCATGATTCTGGTAGATTAAAAGCTGTACGCAGTCCACGTCTGGAAGAAAGCATCTTGAACATTGGGGCTGATAGACCCGATTCAAGTACAGGAGTTGTTGCTCACCACATAAGTCTGTGTCATCAGACCGTTTGCAGAGTGTTAAACGAAAATCGCTTCAACCCCTTCCTTTTTCAGTGGCAACAGGCTTTGAATCCGGCAGACTATCATCTTCGACTGTCAGTGGGTGGAACAGAAATATGCACTGCTGCTGGACTTTATAGCTTATGAGCTGTGTGAGCTGTTATGAACAGTTATTGTAAACATTATACTGGTCAACTACGTTTTCAATAAACACTTTGACTTTTTCTTTCCCCTTTTATTTTTTGTGTTTTTGCCTCACCGCGTCACTTGCGCCCATACATTCCTATACAATATATGATTGTTACAAAGTCCTGTAACATTTGTATCATGAATTCGCGACCACCCTGTATATATCCATATATTTAGTTATAAATAGCTACATATATCAATAACTAGGTATTATTCAAATATGCTTAAATATATAATACTGTTGTAAAAATATGAATTTAAGGTAAATTATATAATATAAGTCATTAGAGTAATATAAAATTCCGAATGAAAAAAAATTATTGTACGGTAAAAAAGTTTTTTATTATTTTAAATTCATTGTTTCATTGTGTGCCATCTACAATTTATTAAAATATATCTTTTTATTTAAAATTTTTCCTAGAAATTTTAAAACATATATCAATTTAATATATATTTAGATGTATAATTTTCACATTTAACAAAATATATTCTTAGATCAATTAAAGATTGATCCATGTGTTTTAATATTATTATAGTAAATGTGTTCAGTAAAATGAAATAGAAGAGAACTGATGAATAGCCAAATAAGATTGATGGCGAATTAATTATTTTAGAAAATCTATATATTACAGATTTTGATTTGTGGAATTTTAAATATTTTAAAGTCATTTAATAACTATTCTTTTAACATTACCATGTTTTTTATGGCTTAAGTTCCTGAAAATATTAAATTTTGTTCTAGGAAATATTTCTATACTTTAAGGCATTTATCAGTCCTCTCTACTATTTTTTAATAACTAATTACTGAGTTTTCGTTTTAATTTTAAAAAAACGCTTGCATGTTCTATTTTATAATATGCCCTCGAAATAATTCATTTCTAAAAAAAAATAATAAAATAGAATCTTTGTTCATAACAAACTATTTTTTCTCCAAGATAATTAGAACCAGCTGCATTCGGAGCTTATACCAAAGAAGAAGGAATCTGGAGTAATTTTGGTTTCAAATTATGTAAACCCACGGTGCTTCTGTTTCTTGATGCTGTTTAAATTGTGGCTAATGTATTCGTATTGTTTGTGAAATGTGTACAAAGATTTTAAATAAATTATGCTGTTTCAAATTGTTAAATGTTTTTTTTCTTTTCTTATTAGAAAAAGTACGTAAGTTTGTTTCGTGTTCCACTAATAGATGTTCATTCTTTTGAAATGACATTTCACGGAAGGGTTTCGAATATAAGAGTGGATAAATTTTTTTTTCTTCTCTAAAACATAACACAAATATTTTTTCGTATATTTGGAGTTGATGGGAAATTGCATTTGAAATGAATGACTACGCTAGAAATTGTTTATTTTCTTTCTTTTTTCTAAAAAAAACTTTTTTTGTTTGTATACCAAATTTCATTTCAGTGATTTTGGATTAGATGTGCTGTATATCACCTTTACACTAATTTTCATCGTAGTGAATAATTTTTTTTATAATTTATTTTTTTAATGCATGTAGATATTTATTTGTTTATAATTAAATTGAAAATAAGAATTAAACTTTTATAATGTAGCAGAAAAATTATTAAGGGGAAATGTTTTAAATATATTCAAAAGAATAATTAATGTATTATGAAGTAAAAAAAATGGATCACTCATTTAAATGCATTAATTAAAAGAATGTTGCTGTAAGTGCATGAAGATGAAATAAATTAAAGCAATAAGTAATAAAAAGCACTTTTTATAATAATGGTTTAAATATTTTTTTTTCTTCTCCATAGAGCTAATCCGAGCACTTGTTCACAAAACACAAATTTATGATAGTTTATTTTTCTCCATATCAACTATATTATAATATAAAAATAAATGCACAAAACACTGGCTCAAAACTCAAGGAAACACAAAGGAGAACCAAAATTAACGAACATTATCAAATATTGGAAAATATACGTTTGGATGTAAAGTGAGGAAAGACCATACATATAATTCATGTGCCTTGTTAATATCTGAAATACAGTTTAGAGATGATAAACTAGTGGAAGTCTGTTACTTTGGCAGTAAGGTTAATTTTTGTTTCTTAAAAGAAAATGAATTTTGGAATTAATGAAAAAACAATAGCAAATATTAAATGAATTTAAGCAGAAACATGGGTAGATTAGGTACTCTTTCAATAAATCTATTTTTAATTTTAGTGTTATATTCTAAGATATGTTTAGGGATATCGGTAACAATGTAATTCTGAAGCAATTTAATACGAAATTATTCTTCAGGTATATTTAATTTAGTTAATATATATATATCTTTATAATGTTAGTTAATGTCTTTAGAATCGTGTCCTCATAAATATATGGGAAAATGACTACAACCTAATAATGATAAATGCTTTATTGAACAAAATGAAGGATGAAATATTTAAACTATAGTAAACATCAAAGGAGAACGTCTTCCTCCTACGTCTAGAGCTTAGCATCTCTAACGTCCGTCTGCCTCATTTCCCGTGTGTCCTTCAGTCGGACATTCCTGGTGGGGTATGACGCCAGTGTGGACTACTCCACCCTAAGTACAGGGGAAGGGGTTGTGACAGCGCACATATCCAATCCTACATCGGCCATCATGACAGGGAAGGCGACCTCGCCTGATTATTTACAATGATAAAATGGTACAGATATATAGTAATAAAATATTAAAAATATACACAGTTACACAGTAGATAAAAGAATTATACACAACACAAAATATCATCAAAGAAAAATTACAAAAATACTGAAAAATGAGCACATTTAAAGTAACTATTGATAAATAGGAAAAATTTCATACATTACCACTGGGGTAAAACAAATTATGTTAACGATATAAATAAGATCAAGGCTAAAATAAGAATCTGGAATAAGGAACACAGGAACATATTCAAGCAAGATACTCGTACTTCTAAATACTTAAATTTGTACTAAAATGAAATAAGAAAATATTAGAGTCATTCAAATAAAAATGAGAGCAAAGATAAATAAATAAATAAAAAGTCTGTTGATAATATCTATAACGAAAGTCTTTCACAGGAAGAAAAATTGTGAACAGTTTTTAATGGAGAAATCATGTAGAGTTAATTTGATTTGGCCAGAGTTTCATGAATTATGCACAAGTAGATGTTTTTGATGGTCCGTCGACGAAATCACACTTTTCTACGTCATAAGTGTCATTGTGCTTGACTTTTGTAACTTTGTATGGTCCGAGGTATTTTTGCTTAAGTTTCAAGCCTGGACCAAACTGAGTGCGTTTAATTGCTACTATGTTGTGTAGTTGATATTTATGAGCTTCTCTGCGCCGGAGATTGTTCGTGCGGCGATTCTCATCTTGAACTTTGTAGATTTGCTGTTTGGCATCTTGACGGAGAGCATCACGTTGTTCTTGGAATTGAGCTGTAATCTCATCGTTAAGAAGTTGGACTATCTCAATGTCCTGGCAAGACATCATCTTGGTGATGAAAAGGAGTTCAAATGGAGTCATCTTGATGCTTCTTTGAAAAGTTGAGTTCAGGATTTCTTGCAGGTGGGGTACGTGAGAGTACCATTTCTCAGGATCGTCGACATAAAGTTTTGACAGCACAGCAATGATGGTGGAATTTTGTTTTTCAATTTGGCCATTAGATCTTGGGAGACCAGTTGTAATGGAGATATGAAGGATGTTTTGCTTATTACAGTAATCTTTAAATGCGGAGGAAGTAAATGCGGATCCTTTATCAGTGATAATCCTAGCGGGGTTTCCGAAAACATGTCGTTGGTTTTCTAATCGTTTTATGACTTCTGCAGCGTCCGTAGATCTAGTGGGATACAGCCATGTAAATTTACTGAATGCGTCTATCACTGCAAAAACGTGCTTGTATTTCTTAGAAGTTGTCGCTAGAGGACCCAAATGATCTAGATGAAATATATGGAGTGGTAAGTTGTTCTTTTCTATCGGGTTAAGCATACCATCTTGTTTACCACGTTTTCGGTTTGTGAGAATGCATGTAACACAGTTTTGAATGCATTTTTCAACTTTGTCTTTAAGTCGTGGGATGTAAAAGTCTTTGCTAATTAAATCTTGTGTGCGTAGAACAGCAAAATGGCCACGTTCATGTGCAGTTTTAATGATATTAGCCTGCATTTCGTCAGGTACCACTAGTAAATCGGTGCCATTGACTGTTTTGTACAGAAGTTTGTTTTTTACGATACAGTTATCATGCGGCGTTGTTTCTCGAAGCGTCTTTATCGCTGTGATTTGGTCGTCAGCCTGTTGTGCTTTGAGAAATTGAAGATGGACACTATTTTGGATTAGCATACAATGTGGAGGTCGACTGAGAGCATCCACGTGAACCATCTTTGAGCCTGTACGGTGTTCTATTGTATAGTTAAATTCTTGGAGTTAAAGTGCCCATCTGGCTATCCTGGGGTTAAGCTCTTTTTTACTTAGTGTTTTGACGAGGGCGTCACAGTCAGTAATAATTTTGAATGATGTTCCTAGTACATAGATGCGAAACTTTTTAAGTGCTTCGACCACTGCAAGGACTTCTAGTTCAAAACTAGTGTACTTTCTTTCATTGTCTGATGTCTTTTTTGACATGTAGAATACAGGGTGAAACTGATTGTCATGTATGGATTTTTGGAGTAGGACTGCACCCAAACCGTCAATTGACGCGTCAGTGTGAATCTCAGTGGGATAATTTGGATTAAAAATACTTAGAACGGGTTGTTGGGAAAGTAAGTATTTTAATTTTTGAAATGCTGTCTGCTGTTCAGCACAAAATTGGAAAGGGGAGTCCTTACGAAGGAGGTCACTCAAAGGTTTTGCTATGGTCGAATATGAGGGTAAAAACTTTCTAAAATAGCCAGTAAGACCAAGAAATCGGCGAACGTCTTTAATATTTTTAAGATCTGGATAATTAATAACAGATTTAGTTTTTGAAGGGGAAGGAAACAATCTACCGTATTCTATAACATGGCCAAGAAACTCAATTTTATTTTGTAAAAATTGACATTTTTTAAAATTTATTTCAAGTCCGTAATCACAAGCTACCTCTAGAACATTTTTTTGATATTCAAGGGCTTGGGACTCATTAGCAGCGGGAATAACAACATCATCCATATACGGGAGAACAATACTTTTCGAAATCCGATGTCGGAAGATGACATTTATGTATCGCATAAAGGTGGAAGGACAAGTACTTAGTCCAAAAGGCATTCGTCTAAATTGATACTGCCCATTGTGAGTAACAAAACTAGTAAATTTACGGCTTCTTTCATTTACCGCAACATGGAAAAATCCATTTTTTAGATCTAGAGTAGTAAATATTTTAGCATTTTGGAGACAATCTAAAATATCGTCAATTAAAGGAAGAGGATAGTTATCTTTAATAAGTTTGCGATTTAAGCGTCTATAATCAATGCAAACTCTTGATTTCCCGTCTTTTTTCTTTACTACCACAACTTGACTAGCGTAAGGAGATGAACATGGCTCAACAATTCCATTTTCAACCCATTCATCAACTTGAGCGTCCACTATATCTCGTTGGGCAAATGGCAAACGTCGGGGCTTATGAAATATCGGTTCGTCGTCGGTAAGAGCGATATCAAGCTCAATGTTTACAGTTTTTGTTTTTTTAGGCGTGTATGCCAATAGCAGTTGTTTGACTTCAGTTCGATTATGCTGAGAAACATTTGGACCGATATCGAATGTGGGTGAATCGTCGGAAATCGTCATAATAAAATTTTCCTCTACACTATCAGAGGATCTTAAAATTTGTGAAAATTTTACGCCTGTTGGCGATATATTTAGATGTGCTTGTTTAATTACGTCACAACCGATTATGAGGTCATAATTTGTACAAGAATTTGGTACAACAGAAATAGTAACAGAAAAAATTTGATCGTCGATAATAATTTCAGAATCAAAAGTTCCTATCACATTTATTCGCGAAAAACCAAAACCTGTTAATAACGTATTGGTTTGTTTCAGTGGCGGTGCATCTATATTTATGTAAGTAGAATTTCTTAATAGTGTTAAATTGCTGCCTGTGTCTATTAAACCGTTAAGTTTAAGGCCAAAAATTGTTACGTCTTTACACATATTTATAGGAGAAGGCAATTCATGCACAGCATTTACACCAGAAGGTGGTGTAGAACTATTATTTAAATTAGTTCGTCGGCATTCAAATGATTTGTGACAATAGAGATTACACGAGAGGCATATGGGACCACGTGAATGATTAGGACAAGATTTTGATAGGTGACCTATACCATTACAATTAAAACAACGTTGGGGATTTTTAGCTGCGTCAGAAACGTTAAATTTTGTGGGTTTTCTTTAGAAGCTTTGCTGTTTAGAATCGCGTCCTCGGCTTTCATATGAATGACGAAAATTTGGTAAATTAGAGTTATGTATTCCCATGTTTTTAATGACTGTTTCATAGGTACGTAATTTCTGCTTAAATTCGGAAAATGAAGTTGCACCATATAGAATTATTTTATCTGAACGAGGCCCATCAATTCCATTAATGACGTACTGGATAATTGATGCTTCGTCAATTTTTGAATCACATCTATTTGCTAATTCACGCATGGAATTAAGATATTGCATTAAAGTCTCCGTTTTGTACATTTTTCTTTTCTCTAATTCGCGGTGAATCTCTATGGAAGTAACTGAATCCGAAAATTCTTCAATTAAAGCTTTTTTAAATGACTCATAGGTATTTAAATTTCTTTGTGAAAAAAGAAATGATTTAGCAGTTCCACATACTAGACGTTTTGCGAAAATTAATTTTTGAGAGGAATTGATAGCTGGGAATAAATCAAAATTTTCTTCAATATCGCGAAAGAAACTATTTACAGAAAAAAATCTTCGCTAGTAAATTTTCTACTAGTCGCTGAAATATCCCGCAATAGGGTTCAAAACTGGGTATTCATCTCTGTAAAGGAAGCATCGTTTGAATGGGGAGGAAAAGTATTTTGTGTACAAAGAGATGAGACGTTTTGACGTGCCGGCGTGAAAGAATAACCTTGAACACTGGGTAGGGTCGCGTTGCTGCCCAGATGTTGAAAGGGGGAGTGTTGGTTTGTTCCCTGTGTTGAAAAATTCCTGTCTAACGAGAGTTTTGATGTTCGTTTTTGAAACGTGGATTGATTCTCAGAAAAAACTACGTTCTCGCTTTCAGAAAAGGACGTCTCTAAATTATTTAATGTTAGTATTAATTCATCAAAGTTCGTCAAAGCTTTAAATATACTATTGTATAAATTTTGCTCATTTGTTTCCACGTCTAAATGCAATAAATTAGCGACTGAGATGAAATCAGGCAATGAGAATTCGGTTAAAATTTTTTCTTTGTGTTCTTCGACTCTAAACTCTTTAGGGAATGTGGAAAAATTTCTTATTTTATTTCGCGAAGAACGGTCAAATTCGGTGAATCCTAATATAGAATTTAATGTTTTTACAGCACGAGTTGTACCACATTTCAACGAATTGGCAATTATAGGAATATCACCTAATTTAATATTTTTACAGGTCATCTTAATATACAAATTAACCACTTTGAAAATTTATAGACGTGCAAGGTTGTAATCAAAATTTCCCAATCACACTCTGAGTTAAAACTACTAAATACAGTAATTTTGAAAGCCAAAAATAACAAACAAAAATACGTTTAATTAAATTTTGCCTACCTGGGGTTGGGAGCAGTCCGTACACTAATCCAGAACCAGTTGAGGCACAGAATCCAATAAAAAGAAGTCCTACAAGTCGTTTTTACACTTTTAGCCTGTAGCGTCCATTGAAGAAAAAAAAATATTAACGCGTCTTATAAAAAAAAATTTCTCGTCTAGAAGAGATTTTCCTTAATATGCAAGAGAAAGGTCGAGCCCCAAAATATGGGAAAATGACTACAACCTAATAATGATAAATGCTTTATTGAACAAAATGAAGGATGAAATAT
>BMAO01001585.1:0-189882 GCA_019973975.1 Trichonephila clavata | reverse complement strand
TGCAAGTTAAATCTGTCGAGAGCTGAAATGTCCTCCCGGTGGTGTGGTAGTTAGGGGCGGAGGGTGCCAGCTCAGGTGTCGTCCTCGTCACTTGACCGTGATTCAAAATTACGAGGTCCGCCGTCAAAAGCTCTCGTGTAGCTGAACAGTGTGACTTTAATATTCAATCAACCTATAGATGGGGTTCCTTGAATTACTGGGACAAAATTTAATCCGGGAGCGGTATATTACAGTCTTCATGTAAATTAAAATGCATTTGTCACACATAATTCCCGCTCTTTTGGGAACGGCAAATGATATAAAGTCACAAGTGCGCGCAAGACACACTGTGCCCTATTAAAAAGACACAAGTGAGAAAAAGTTCTACATGCTATTTGCTGATCATCAAAGGACAATAAAACTGCAATAACTTAAAGTATGACCGTTTCGCCTGTAAATATTGTTCCTTTATTGTTAATGAAAAGTATCCGATTTGTGTTTTTATTAAGATCACGCACATTTGAAGCATTTTTGTTTAGTTTGATTGGAATTTTTCTAAAATTAACAAAGAAAATTGAATAGTCCTTTAAAGTAGGTCACTAATTTTTCTTAAATTGTTCATTGGAATAACGGTTTTTATCGTGTACAATAAAAATAGTTTTAAACAAATACTGGGGTGACTCAGTCACCCCACGTGACCATTAACGTTAGTATCGAGTGCGCGCCTGCTCCCGGATTAAGGGGAAGTAGGAGGTATCATAATAGTTCAGATTTGCATAGCAAACCTTGGTCGTAAACGTCTTCGTTCAGCACTAGGTGGCATTATTCGGAACAACATTTAAGAAAACAGACATGCATTACCGCAGTCATTTTAGCTGTCATCAACCGTAGAGGAGTACGAAACGTTTTACAAACACCGAGCTGGCAGATATGCCCCTGATTATCGGATTGGCTGTAAGAAATGCATGACCAGCAGAAAGATTGAATCCTGAAAGGAACCCACATGGAGTGCATCGGAGCGCCATATGTTTACTAATCTACAACACAATTTGTGACGGTACTCTTTGAAGTTGGTATGGAATTAATGGTTTGCCTTCACATTGCAAAACACGAGGAACACTATTCCCAGATTCTCCTACGGCCGCAGCAATGGCTGCTACGCTGATACCTGGAGTTTTTCGAATGGTATCCAACACCTTTTGTTCTATGATGGAAACTCGAATCACTCGTGACCCATCCTCACTATGCCTATTACCTTGTAATGATCCATATTCACTCAAATTAGTAAACATCTAGAGGTACCTCTCTCGGTGGGTACTTTTCACAATACAATCTTTATGCTGCTCAAACATTTCCCTCTGCCAATGTATAAATCAGATGCATATTTACCCGCTCGGTGTTCTTAAAATATTCCTTACTCCTCTACGGATGATGACAGCTCTAAATGACTGCGGTAATGCAGGTCTGTTTCTTCCAATGTTCTTGTGAACAATGACACCTAACGCCAAATGAAAACGTTTCCGATCGTGAGTTGCATGCACATCTGAATCATTGTAATGTTCCCTCCACCCTTTAAAGTTTGTCCTAATAATCCTGGGACACCCTGTATAATGGTTTTTCGAATGATAAGACTTTACTCATTATCCTTACGTCATTTGATCAATCAAGGTATTGCAACAAAATTTACTTGGGATGTAGTAAGAATGAAGTTCTCCACATACACACAGTTCTCTCAGATACCATTTTTTTCATGTGACAGCAGTTTATAATCGAACAATTAGTTGTCTGTTCAATATTCCAATACTGAGTTTGAGATTTGATCTTGATTGGTCATACTTAATCTTCACGCTTTTGAATAAAATATATTCAGAAGCGTGAAGATTAAGTATGTAGAGAGTAGCCACAGTTAGCAAGTAGAGAGCAGCTTAGAGAATTATTTTTTAAGTTCTCTAACTGTGGATAATCTCTACTTGCGCGAAATAGCACAATTATGTTGGGAGACATCTTTGCTCAAAAAGAAAAATGAAGATTTACAAAGCAAATATTTATTTATTTATTGCATTTTTAAATGCTTACGCATGCGTAAATTAATAACCTTTTTAAAAATTTAAGTGCTATTTTCAACTTTTTTTCGGGGAGAAATTTTATCATAACGATTTAAGAATAAACTCAAAGTAACTGTATCCTACATATTTTTGAATCTTTATGGTCACAAACTCATGGCCAGTGTCGTTTCCATCCAATCACGGGTTCGATTTGAAGTTCTTCTGAACACTCGCCATATACGGAGGCTAATGCGCGTGAAATCTGTTGAGGTTGAAAATCCTATCATTGGTATGGTGTGGAATTTATGAGAGTGGAGTGTCAGGACAGGTGTCTTTCCTCGTTATTTGACTGTGATTAAAATTACGAGGTTCATTACCAATAGTCCTCGAGTAGCTTCTAAGTACGATGGTAATATAAAAGATCATTCAATAAAGATTTTGATTTTTTTTTACCGTGTATCTGAATAAATATAACTGCGAAATATTTAAGGAAAATATTGTCATTATGAAACATCCTTTGAGCTGCGGGAGATTTAGATAAAATATTGTTTTCGAAGTACAGAAACTTTTCTTCTCTGAGTATCATCTGAATTCCTCATTAACTCATAATTAATGTTTAGTTAATTTGTAATAAACCCCATGCCTGTGATTTTTCGTCAAAATTAGTTGCATACCAGAAATTAATAATCAAAGATTTCATGAATTATGGTAACCTATTTCATTTCGAAGCTGCAATGAGTCTGCGGCTATATTTTACAATCTACAATTCACCAAACATAGGTTAAATTGCGCCAAGATCGCCAATGGATGGGATTTAATACGTAGGTATATTTTTTTCTCTCAAGAAATGATGTACGATTAATCCTGGAAAATAATTAATATGTAATAGATGAGTCCATTTTATTTATGCTTGGGTTTTTCTAAAAGAATAGTAGTTGATGGACGAACGTTTTCTAAGACCAAATATTAGTACTTTCTTTTCTTTAAAATTAGAAACCTGGAATTGCAAGGAAGGAGCATCAAATATTATTCAAAATAATGCAAAATAAGTTAAATTAATGACACGAAATAAAAATGATGTTTAACATACAGCTACACGGTTTTTTTACACTATCATTCATCCATTACATTGTTTTTCCTCCAAAATATTCCCATCTTTTAATGTTTTTCCTTTCTGGAATCTGATTGCCGTTTCTTGTACGAGTGCCAAGTTCTCGAGATGGATTGGAATAATGGTGTTTAATAACAGAGGCTGTTATAATGTTTCAGGGTAGAAGTCGATCTTTGTAAGACAAAATATGTTCTAAGCTTTTTATTCCTTTTTTCGTATTCGTTTCTTCTATTGTTTCTGCTATTTTGTGACTTTAATACGAATGTGTGTTTTTATACGAACTTCTCAAGCACTTTAATCCAGATTTATTTCATTTTTTTTCTTCATAAATGCTGTATGAAACTATGTTAGTAATGAGAATTGTGTTGATGTTCTACTTTGACTAATGGTAACGAAGAGCATATATTTTTTAAAGGAATATTCTTTTGCTAATATTCTATCCATGCTGTACAATCAAATATAAAATAACATATATTTAACCACAGTTTTGCTTTTATACACTATAATACTCTTTTTCCAGCCTCAAGTAAATATCTTTTTTGCTTTTTGTACAACAATATTTTTTTAGCAGTTTTAAAATGTATTATTATTTCTATTTGTTGAAATGAAATATTAATATCTTGGATCTATCAATATGACCCAGAGACCAAAGACACATGAGTTAAAACTAGAAATACTTCTCTTTAAAAATAATATCATGCAGAAACTTGGCGTCGTTTTCGGGATTTTGTCGTAGTCATCTATCTTTACAAATTATATGGAGAAGAGGGAAACTATCGCGCTGGTATTTATTATTGAGCATTTCTGACTGAATTAGGCGATGCTGTGATCAAGATACGGTATGAGTATGATCAGGGACGTTTTAAGGCATAAGCTAGACAGGTCCAAGCCTTGGTAAAAGGCCTTATCTTGATCTCGAGTCAGGCTCAGTAAGATAATAACCCGAATAATTATAACCTTCACATGGTCTACCTGAAAATATTATTTAAACTCTGAATTTCAATCTATATGCTAACTGACAATAACGATAAGATTGCATTATTGCGTCATGTCCGTTGTCCATGTCTAGGCCTAGGCCTGCCAACATGCATCATTTAATTGAAAGATGGCAATCGATCTGTGCCTAGGTTTGGAGGAATGGGAATCCCGCACATTCATTTGTACTAGTATTTGATAATGTATGCTCTATGTACACTGACGATAAAATAAAATCCCAACAAAAAGAAAAAATTATTATAGAGTAATGAATTTTGGAAAATGCCATATTGTCTATACTTAACATCTTTAATTGATTAAATTTTCAAGACCACAATTTAATTTAAGCTCAAGAAAATGCATTTCAAATGTTAAATGTAGTTAATTAATAGCCTGTCTAACCTCCAGAATTTTGGATGCAAGCTTGCATGTATTGTTTCATACAGGTGCCAAATGTCCCTTTGTGGTTAGGGAGTTCAATTCTTGTTGTGTCAATACTGGGATAATCAGTGCTGACCGTGAATGATGCTGGAGTTTTCATACAATGATATCCCATATGTGCACCATTGGAGACATATCTGGTGATTTCGCAGGTCAAGGTAACATGTCAACACTCTGTAGACACCATTGCGTCACAACAGTGGTGTGAGGGCGAGCGTTATTCTGTTGGAAAACTTCCCTTTGAATACCGTTCATAAATATCAGTACTATTAGGTTGAATTACCAGACTAGAGTACACATTTGCAGTCGTTGAGTTTGGGCTAACCACGAGAGTACTCCTGCTGTCATAGGAAATTACTCCCCAGATCATGACTTCAGTTGTAGGTTCAGTGTGTCTAGGCCACTGTCACTTTGGTTGCAGGCGTTCCCCTGGTTTCCTTCTGACCAACACACGGCCATCACTGGCTCCAAAGCAGAACCTGTTTTTATTATAAAATACAACGAATCTCCATTAGGTCCTCCAACGAGCTCTGGAAAGACCCCACTGGCGTCGCAAATGACAATGTTTGGAGTCAGTGGAATACACGCTACAGGGCGCCTGACTTGGACCTGTCCTTGAAGTAATCGATTTCTAACAGTTCGTTGTGTAACTGCAGTACCAACTGCAGATTAAATTTCTGCCGCAGACGCAGCACGATGAGCCACAGACGTACGCTGAATGCGATGGTCTTCCCTCTCAGTAGTGCCGCGTGACCTCCTGGAACCCAGTCGGCTTGAGGCAGTACCATCCCTTGACCACTGCTCCCAACAATCATACATAGTGGATACATTCCAATTCATTCCAATCAAGTCTTTCTGAGATATCGCGGAAAGAAACTCTTCCTTCTCATATCCCTATTACATGACCTGGTTCAAACTCGGTGAGCAGCTGATAATGACTTCTTCGCCTTCTTAAAGTTATTCTTAGTTAACATCAACTCAATACGAGAAATTCCAGACAAATAAAGCTCCCGGATTTTACAGCACTCATTTAAAGCAACTCTGATTTTGCAAGCTCTAAAGTGGCACTATTAGCGCCACACTTAAACGTAAAGCGCGTAAATTGAATCGATGTCATCTTTCAAAAGTATAAACACGCCTACCAAATTTCGTTCATCTAACACAAGTTTTTCTTAGTTTTAGGATTTTTTTTCGTCAGTGTTTTTCTGTCTATTTAAAAGGGTCACGAGAAAGGCCTACCCTTGTGTAGGTGCCCAGGGCCTCAAAAAATCTTAAGACGTCACTGAGTCTGATTGCTAAAGGCACCTGATCACTAAAGGTTCGATAATTTATCTGTTCCCTCACCTCTAATTGGGGTTGAGAAATTAAAGTGATATGGCTTAGAATTCTTTCAATCTTGCCCCCAGGTGACTTTCTTCTTATTCCCAGATCTCAAGAAACTACTGCGGGAATGGAGGTTTGACAAAAAAAAAAGCGTCTTTCGAGCAATGGCTTACGACTGAATCTGACAAGGAACGCTGGTGAAAAATTAAAAATTCTTGATGGAAACTACCAAGAAATCTTAAGAATATCAAACAAAAGAAAGTTTTTTTCTTAATTATTTTTTTTAGTAAAAATCAAAACTTTACGGTACTTCGATATGTAAGATATTTTTACAATTTTAAGGGCACAGAATAATGTAAGAGTATAAGTGTTATAACTGAACAAACACATACGAATATTGAAACGCTTTTCTATTTACTTTAGACCAGGTTCTGTGACACTATATAAAAGCGAAGATAGTTTAAATTATTTGTGGATAAAAAAAATATTTTTTAATATTTTCCCGTACAATACAATGCATAATTCATAAATATTTTTCATTGTTATATATTAATAACACACATTGTAATATTTTGATACACACAATATTACACATATATTTCATTGTGTTATATATTGATATATTTATTGAAATATAAAAAAATAATAGAACTTTAGAAAATGGTCCAAAAATATACCTCCAATCCAGGGGTGGTCATCCCGCAGTATGCTTGCCACAGTGTGGCATGGCAGAGTTGTAACAGTGGCACGCTAAAACTTAGTGGAATTTTTTTTTAAAAAATGAGTAATTTCTTCTTACAATTTTATGGGAATGTGGTTGTCTCCGACAAAAAAAATCTGAACATTTATTTGATATACACTTAACTGAATTAGAATGTAAGCTAATCATGTAGAGAAAGAATACTCTCTCCTTCATTGTTGTGTGTCCTGCCTTTCCAAAGATAGTAAGTACACAAGCGAGATTTTGTAATGTGAGGGAGTGTGTTTTAAAATATCTGGGGAAAAAACAATAAACTGCCAATGAGGGACTTAGCTTTTCTTACCAATATTGTAGGACATTTAAATAATTTAAATTTAAGATTACTGCGAAAAGATTGTATTTTTTTACCCTAGTTGGGGTCATATACCTTTTAACAACAAAATCTTGCTATTTTGTTCAGATTTTGGTAAAAATAAATACCACATTTCACATTAATGCTTGAATTGTCTACTAAAGTTAATAATACACCAAGCTATGATACGAAAAATATAATATTCATTTTTTAACATGGGTTCATTGTTAATTTTGAAGGTATTCAAGTTGATAAAAAAAAGCTGATCTTTTCACAAATCTTTCTCTGCAAGCTGTTATAATTGTTACTCATTTGAAATCCAAATAGAAATTATTGATCTTGAGGAGGGATGGCGAACCCTTATGGGTCAACGCGCAATTTTCTAAAAAAAATATTAAATGAGGTACGGACATGCCATCAAATAATTTTGGCTTGTGATTATTAGAAAAATAATAAAACTAAACACTAACAATTCACAAAACTCTTTATTTATCAAAAAAATTCATTTTGCACTGTATGGTAGTAAAAGTTGTATTTATATGTGTAATTCAAATTAAAGTAACATTAATGAGACTTCTGTTGCTGCAGATTATATGACAAATAATTTATATTAGGATTGCAAGATGTTACTTTTAGCAGAATGCATGCTGAAATGGAGTCACTTCGAGTCTTTAATGTTATTCATCTCTGAAAATAATGACTCGCAGGCACAAGTGGATGAAAATACGATTAAAAACATATGAGCTAGCTTCAAACAGTTGAATGGTCTGGAATCGAATTCCATGTTTCCAAAGTTTTGTTATTGGCATTTTCTATTTATATTGCTCTTCTTAATCTTTCTGTTTCACTCAACTCCAACTTTTTCTTGTTTCAATAAATGTTTGAATAAATATTGAACTAGACTGTTGCATTTCAAATTCTTCAATTTCCAACCAATTGAATTGGGATAAATACAGTTCATCAAATGAAGTCACATCAGGGTACATAATAAACGGGAGCATTTTTGCTACTTCTTTGAGAAAAGTTCACTAAAAATTCCTTGAATGAAGAATCAAAAACGGAAATAAATTCTTCAATAACTCTCTCTTTTCTTCGTCTGGTTTCTCTTGTACATCTAAATCTTTGATATTTTTTTCAAGTTTGCGAAGCACTTGTAGTTTTTTGTAATAGTATCGTTTCTGAAAAGATGCAGTTTAGCGTCAAAAGCGCGAATGAAATCTATCATGACGATAATTGTTTTATTTGTGCCTTGATGCTTTACATTTATACCATTGAAATATTGGCATATGTCTGTAAAAAACATCAATATTGAAAGTCACATAACATCAAACAACCGTTGGTACTGTTCAATTCCCCTCCCCTCATTTTTACAAATCTTTGAAGTACATTACTGTGGCTCAACCAACGAACATTATTATACATTCGTAAGTCATTATATGTACTTAGCTGACTTCATCTAACTAAGAATCAAACTTTCACTTATATAAAAACTGCGGCGATATGAGGTTGACTGTTTTTGTGATTCGCGCCATTACATTATCAGGAGATGTTAAGCCACACTTAGCACATAAAACCTGTTGGTGAATAATGTAGTGGTATTCAAGAGTCGGAAGTTCTATGTCTGTTTGAAATAAACTAATAAAACCATTTGTTCCCCACGATTGGTTGTTACTGGAACCATTTTTTCCAAATCAATTTCTTTCTCAGCAAGTGAATATTTAGCAGTCGTACAAAAATCTGTGTCCTTTGCAGTTCTTATCTGTCATGTAATCGCAATTAATTCTTTCTTAATGACATTTCCGACTCAATGTCGAACAAAAACAGCTAAACATTCAGATATAGTGACTTCAGTACTTTCGTTAAGACATAGCGATATATATATATATATATAAGGAGCTGAGTTAATGTTATTTTTTATCTGTTACATTTCCAGTTAATTTTAAGCAAGAAGAATATCTTTGAGGCTCTAAATTATGTTATCTTTATTACTGAAAACATCATTTACAATTGTAGTCCACGATGTAACAAAGGCAACACAATAACAAACGAGTTTGCTCCCCTCTGCCCCGGGCACCGTGACCGATCACTCGCGTTTGTTCCTAAGACTTACCGTAAAATCCGGCGTATAACGCTCACTTTTAACACCAAAAATAAGATCGAAATTTAAGAATGCGCGTTACACGCCGGGTATATATAAAACTGATAGCTTTAAAGATGAAAAAGAAATTAGCACAAAAAAATTAAGGCTTTTATATATATTGAAACGCACTTTTTATTTCAAGGAAACGACACACTTTATGATCTTAAAAGGTTATATTTTGACTTCAAAACATAAAAGCATAGCTCACGTACGGTTCAGGATTCATCGTAAAAAAATAGGGTGCGCGTTATAGTGCGAATATACCTCAAAATTAAAAACTGCAGCTAGAAAGAATAAGTGCGCGTTATACGCCGTTTTTTAAGGACTACGGAAGTTAATTTGAACTAAAATACAAACTTTATTGATTGGAAGCGTGCCCAAAATATTGTGTTGCGTGCCATTGGTTCGCCATCCTTGATCTAGAGCAACATACTGCACTGAAAAACAAATATAAGGAATTTATTTCTACTGCAAGTGATTCAAATTACATTGAACTTTCGAAATAAGTACTAACAAACAATTTTCAGAATTTACATCATTTGGCTGTTAGATATTGTTGTTAGTTTGGATCAACATATGTTAGTGAGCTATGTTTTCTGTTATGAACATAATACAGTCAGACCCCGATTTAACGAACCCCTATATAACGAATTCCGCGATTTAACGAATTTTTCTATTTTTCCGATTAAAATGAAGACACAAATCTCTATTTAACGAATGATAAACATTGAGTTGATGAATTATTTAAGCAGCGGACATTTTTTTGTTAGTTTGTGTTTGAAAAAATTAGACTTATTTTCCAAATGGCATTCTTTTTGTCCAGAACAGAATTTTTTTTTTTAAATTACAAATTTCAACGGCCAAAAGGGACAGAGCGTTATTAGACTTAACGGGGGGCAGATGCATCATGTGTTTGTGAGTGTAACTTATCATGTGAGTTTTCAATAGGAAAGGAAACTCCTTTCCTATCTTATCCCACTCTATAACGTAGGAGAATATTTTAAGATTTTAATGATAATGCATTACATTTGATGACGGATCGCCCGTCTGTGTAACTGAAGCTAATGAATTGCAATTCTGATGCAGAAATTGATAATGAAACTCTAACCAAAACTGTTGTATTTTCTAATGTTTTACATTGTTTGAGAACTGTGTTTGAAATATACCTTATGCAGTGGGGTGTAAATGACACACCCTGTAACATAAGGTACTGAAAAAAGAACTCTTGAGTCAGGAATCAAAACGATTTTTAAGCATCTACCAGTCATTATTTTAAATTTTCCAATTAACTGGTGCGTAATAATTCACTAATAGTATTTTTAGTTGCTCAATTCAAACTCAGCAATTTCTAGAGTATAGATATTTTTTATATACTTGCTTATTCTAGAATTTCCAAAAGGTAAAGGCGAAAAATTTGTATTTTGTTTGGACCTAGATATAACGAATAACACCGATTTAACGAACAAAATTTTTAAACCCGAATTCGTTAAATCGAGGTCCGACTGTGTATATAAATTCAAAATATCACTAAAAATCAACTTATATCGAATTTTACTAAAAAACTAATTAAGATCCTAAAAGACTAATTTCGTAGCATCTTCAAGAGACAAACCTAATACAGATGGCTTGATAAGAAAAATGCAAATTCAAAAGCCACATAAACAAGTTCTGACTGTTAAATGACTACTTAGAGTTGAATATTTCAAGTTACTCAGTTTTATTTTATACTTAACCTAACTGATTGAAAATCTAAAAAGAGTATATTGACAACAAAACCTAAATCTGTACTTTTGTCTTATTTATTATAGTACAGAAGGTCGTTCACTTTATGGAAACGATTTTGTAATTTATTTCCTCGTTTGCATTTTGTTAAAACTTTGGCAAATTCAAAGTAATTGTCTGTTAAGGTTTTCTTTTAATCGGAATGTCAAACAAAAGATTTATTTTGAAAATAGCTCCTAAAATGGATAGATGATTGAAATGTTAAGTTACCGCTCTTTCCAAGGAGAAATATTCTTATCAACAAATTATAAGACGGTGTAAAAATTTCGGATAAAAACATTAAAAAAAAGGTACATTGTATACATTAAATATGAGAGGAAAATACTTCTCTTAGCTGAAAGTAAAAATGAAAAAATGGCTTCTCGAGAGAGAGAGAGAGAGAAACCTCATCCTAACACTGTTCGAAGTCAGGCAACTATCAAGAGAGTGTAGTCTCTGATCCTAAAAGAAAATCCTTCGACTCAGAGATTTATTGCATTGAAACTAGGAGTGTTTTCCGGTATTATAAGTAAACGTAAAGATTTAAAGTTAAAAAAAAGATGTTTAAGCCTAATGTTCATCTGTTTTTTGCCAAAATATATTGCTGAAAGAAAAACAAATTTTAGAAAATTATATGAAAGGATGAGGAATGGGTACATATCGATTTAAGTGACTGTAATAAAAGAACACCCTTTTCTATTGTTCACTTGACGGGAATGACCGAACGAAATGGCTTCGTCATTGTACAGGAAAGTTCCCATAGGGATTCAGGACAGTTGCAAGATTTTGTTGCAACGGAAAATTAAAAATCAAAAAAAGTCTCGTATAAAGTCAAAATTAATTCACTCTATTATCAGCAGAATATCTTAGAACCAATTTTTGAAGAAGAATGTCCAGCCTGTGAAAAGGACATTGATAAATTTGACCTTCATATAGACAAAGCCACTAGTCACAGGTCTAAAGCTCAACTGCCGTTTATTTAGCAAAGAAAGAGTCAGAAACAGGAATAAAGCGTATCCCATTTCACCTGATGCTTCTCCAATTACCTTTTGTGCTTACGGTTTAACAAAATGAGCCTTAGGAAAACGGCATCCAAGAGCACTGAATGGACTTTTGAAAATGGTTCAAGAGGAACGAAGTAAAATTGGTACGACAGCACTAAGCAAAAAGTTTATTTCCTTGTTAATTCCAAGCTATAGCTATTGTCAAAAATCATGACTATCATATAATAGCAAATCTACACAAAAATTCGGAATTTATAGATGAAAATTAACTATAAAAATCGTTCCCATAAAGTGCGAACGACCTTCTGTATTTTTAAGTATCCTCTAATTAGGTGTGCATAAAAAATGTGCTATTTATTTCCATAAAAAAGCCTACAAGTAACATTATTTTCCCTTTTTTTATTTTGTTGAAAGAGTTGGAAGCTGCACACATAATTATTTTTAATCAGAGAGTGGCACTCTTCCCCAAAAGGTTGACTCAATGTAATGACTTCCTCTAGCCTTCTTTAAATTGTTTTCTAATTCTTTGGTACGAGATTAATATGATAATCTAAATCTAATTGCTCCGGCGCGTTTGCAACCAATCACGACTCCCGTTAGAAAGAGTCGCGTGCTTTACCGCCAGTGTATAATAGACGCTGTGCGCTCGCTCTCTTTAATTCTTTGTGCTTGTCTACATCCCTGTTATTAGCACTTTCACTTGTAATGTTTGTGTTTCCGAAACTAGTTTTGGGTGAACTGTTTTAATGCCTGATCGGAAATAATAAAAGTTACAGTATCATTCTCCTCTAAACCTGCCGACCCAGCATAAACGAGATAGGACTCGGTGCGTAATATGTTTATATCAGAAATGAATTTTCATGTTCAGAAACGGCCCTCGGACACCTATCAATATATGCTACCTAGATGTGTTCTTGTGCAAAAATATAGAATACATTTGTTTTCCTTTTTTCAGAGGGAGGAAAATAACATTCTTTGTCATTTTACTATTTCATTATCGATTTAATTAGATGAATAGGTGTGCAGCCGCAGTAACCCTAGCAGTTGGAGGTAACGGACTCAGGGCAAAACACTAATGAGATTTAGCTAAGTACCATATGACCCGCCATGCATAGAAGACTGAGGTGTGTTAAATATGTAGAAGCTCAGGTGTCGTCATTGTCACTTGACCATGGTTCAAAATTACGAGCTCCATCGACAAAAGCCCTCGAGTAGCTGAATAGTACGTTTTTAATATTTACTCACTCATTCAGAAATAGGAGACCATCACTGCCTTAAAATATTTAAAAAGCGAAAATAAAATAATAAAAATTGTTCTATATGCACTGAATATGCAGCAATACTGGATCTGTAGATCACGAAAAAGAGCCCTTTCGAATAAAATTCTTTAATACCTAAAATGGAAATGTTTAATATTTTATATATTCAGAAATGTTTAGAATTTATCGATAAAAATGTTATTTTTCGCGAATTTTGAAAAGATGAATAAAGATAAATTAAAAAGCTCTTTCGATCTAAGAAACATAAAAAAATATTAAAGTGGTTATAAATGATTTATATATATACATTTATCTTTCTTCATGTTGAGATGATTCAGTGAAAAGATTTTCATGCAAAAATAAGTTCAAACCAATACTTTCTGGCTTTATTAATTTCAATTCATCCAATTTAAATCATATGATTTTCTCAATTGATTTACGATTAAGTCGTGCATTATTTTAAATTATGTATCTTTTCGGGAAGGTTTTACTATTTATTAAAAGCCGCATTTGTTCGATTTTACAATATGCTATTTTTAAGTACTAAAACACAAATATTTTTTTATATATAATTATGCCCCTTTCGCGATGTATGCTTAATTGCTATAGTATATTTTAAAAACATTTCATGCTTGCAATAAAAAAAGGAAAGCCAATAAAAAAACGTTAATAGTATGCCTATTTTCTAGATAGAAATTATATATATATAATTTGGAAATGTATTTGTGTACTTGAATAATTAGCTTAGTAAAATCCATATTCCTTCCCGTTTGCCGTACAAGCTATCTTTTAAAACTAAATAATATTAACTTTAAAAATATGTGTAATGGCACTGGTCAATAACATGAAAAAAATTGGCAAAATTAAATATAATAAATCAATGAATTAAATGAAATGTAGTTAATAAGGTGAAATAAAGGGACAAATTTAATAAGTTCAAATAAATATCAGTGCATTTTTTTAGATTAAAAAAAGGTTGATGAGATTAATTTGAGCTTACATGAAGTATTGCGAAACTTTCCAAAATCGACTTTGTATAGCACCGCAAGTTTATTTATTTTATACTAATTAGTTAATTATTCAAATATTTGTGGAAAAATATTATTACTTTATAATTTGCTTATATATTTTGTCACGAAATTTATTATTTTTTGGAAAATATACTCCTTTGCCCAGTGGCGTTCATAGATTTCTTTCAGGGTTGGAGTTTTATTCTTTAAAAAAACGTTGACGAATACACCAAGCCGTAATCATTATGCTAAATATTAAAAATCTATATATTGGTCTATGGAAAGGGCTTAAAGCTGCCCTCTCCCCACTTGTGTATGCCAGAGCATGCACAATAGAAGTAGTTCTCTTAAAACGAAGCAAGTTACAATCGCGAAATTAAGTTATATTTCGTAACAATTGTACTAAAACAACGAGTCTAGTGAGGTAGATTTTGTCGCGAAATGATACGGAAATCTTTTATAATCCATGGGTTGTGAGAAAGATTTATGGATCCTACATTGGTCAATTCCTCTTAAACGATTGCAAAGGTATTCATGTTTCTCTACAAATACTTCCTAGATATCTCTCGGAAATAAATCAACAATCTCGAGCATCAAGCACACGATGTTGCTTTTAACAGAAATCACTGTGGATCCGGTCACATGCGCGTTGCCAGACAAATCAGCGTGGAACCTGTGAAGTTTAACAACCTGTTGTGTTTAGTAATGAATTGATTTTGAGGCTTTATTTTGAATAATGATACAGTACCGCCTAATGAACGTACGGTCAACTCCAGTAGTCAAATGATGCAATTTCTCCATTGCAACTATAATGGTCTGATAATTACAGAAGGCTGGCGGCGTACTAAGGGAGGTTGGGGTTCAAATCTCCCCATGACGAAACCTCTGTTAATTTTACCATACAGGTTACAACTGTTACTTTTGTCCCATCTGACTTTTGTGTGTGTCAGCCTGCCTCTTTTAGGAGTATATACCCCTCCCTCCTCCAGAGTGAGTATATGTACGCCATGCTATGTCTCCATTAGAAGCAGCTTATGATAACCATTCAGTTTGGTGAGACATTCTTTCTTCTTTGTATGTAGATGTGAGATTCTACTCCTCCAAGCGTTTTCATTTGTAGGTAATTCAAGTGCTAGTTTACAAGTAGTTATGTTGCTCAAGATTTTCCACCATGAAGTTTAGACTCTTCCACGGCCTGATCGTTCTCCATCCATTTAGCATATATGGAACCATCTAAAGTGCCAGATTCTTGATACGGAGAGAGTTCTTCAATATTTTGGTATGTCTGCTTCAAGATAACCCATTGAATTCATTATCGATCTGTATTATGGCATATATCGTCGCATGAGGTCTTCCAACGCGATGTTGAAGAGGGATGAATACATATACTCTGTATTTGTCTAATAGTCTTTTTTTTATCAAATGTATATTTTACCGTTAGGATTATTGTACACAGAAATGATAATTTCTTCACGCGAACTGTCTCCATGCTTTCATTATCTTTTGTACCGCATAATCATTAAATGTTATTTACTGTCAGAGTTACATTTCAACCAAGACTTTCTCAAAAATGCTCTATATCATTTGATGTAATTCGTAATTTGAGTGGCAGTATTCTGCTTTTATATGAGTAATATACTATGAAAATCTACACTTTCATATAAACCAGGCATTTGCGAAGAATACAGTTAAAGCGCGCGCGAGATCGAAAAGTATAGCGTCGGTTTGAAAAATTTCCATCTAAGGGTTTTCTATAAAATAATCAATAATAATTTTAAGAAACTAAACACCCTTTTATGGATTAAACGAACTGGTTGTAACTTTATCTTTGGTCGCAAATCTAGAAATGGGATCTGGTCAAGTCCGCCAGATACATGAGAGGATCTAATGGAAATTATTACTCTGATGATCCGCAGATGAATAATGGAACAAAATATTAATTATTATATTATCATCGATGCTAACAAGTGAACAAAATTTCAGTGTGTGACCTTTTAAATTGGTAAAAAGTGAGGTCAAAGATTCCGTTACATACAAGTGAAGCTTATAAAAAAGTGTTAATAATGAACCGCGTTAGAAGGTTCAAAACAACATTCATGAAAAACGATGATCTAAAAGCATTGGTGAAAAGGAACCCAACCGCATCTAATATACTGCCAGTACATTGATGCAATGCAAGAAAAATGGAAAATTATACGCGCCCAGTGCGGTAACAGACTGGAGTATGTACCACGACAAAGCTCGATATCGTACATACTGTACAAAACTATTGCTTAACTAAATGAATGAAAATACGAGATTTTGCAGCCCTAAGCATATACATTGAATATTTCGCCAACCGAATTTAATTTTTTAAAAACATTTAGAACAAGCTTTTACGGACTAAGCAATTTGAAAATGAAGACAATCTGAAAAATTACATATAACAATTCCTTGATTCGAATGATCAGAATTTCTTTAAGACAGCCATTTCTGCATTAAATTCCCGTTGGGAAAGGTGTATTGAAGCAAACAGAGCATATTTTGGTTAATAAGCAACTTTTGAAACAAAGAAATACACTTTTATAATTTCAGTTAAAAATTCAACATTTCCTGCACACAAATTTAATAGTTACATTTGATACAAAGATTTAATTTTCGATTATATACTTGAAGATGAATCAAAATACATCATTAATGCGAATATTAAACATTATTACGTAATTAACAAAATTAACAGAAATTTTGAAGCATCCTCCAAACCTTTTCACGTATGAATACAAATTGGAAAAATAACTAACATGGCACTTGGATAATACATCATAATCCAGTTCCATTTTTAGTGCCTCGGATATTTATAACATCCATTAAAATGCGGAACTTTTAATGTGGCTTCATTCCTTTAATGAAAAGGAGGAGAAAAAAAATGGAACATTTAAATAAAAATTTTCGGTTAACTCAAAACTCGTACAAATTGGCTCTCTAAAACTAAGTACAGTATAACCACTCATTAGGAATTTTTTCCCTCTAAATTTTTATTTTTCTTTGAATACCCATCTTTCATCTTTTCTTACTTCTTTATCATTTTAACTAAACCTTTCGAAATTTGGCTTTCCTTTTGCTGCAGCCAATGCTTCACGCACTGTTGATCATGTCAGAGAAGATTTTTTTTTAAAAAAAAGAACCGAGAAAAAGGTTTGTTTTTAATAAAATGAATGCATTTTTTCCCTTCTTTCGGTTATATTTCTCCCGCAAAAACGATGCACATTTGTTCTGCTGAGAATTTCTTACTATTTTTTCTCCCTTTATTCCATTTTCCTTCTCACACCTCCTTTATGAAATCGTAACCCGCAGAACATCTGGTGTCATGGGAACACATAATGAGAGAAAAATATGAGCCGAACGCATATCAAAACGAAAATGGTCAGAAATGCCGCGCGAAGTTGCCCCTCCCCTCTAGCCATCGCGTAATAATTTGAATTATGAATATACTTTTAATGTTTTCCCCTGCGCAGACTGATACGTTGCAAGATAGGTTTGTATTCAAAGATTTTTCCTAACAATTTCTCATTGGGATTTGACAATAGTTATTTAAAGATCAGGTAATTCTTAACATTTGTTAAAATTCATTAGTAATATCATTAAGTGAACATACTTTCGTTTTTAAGCACTAAAAGTAAAACGGATATATTATAGTTTTTACTTTAAGATATTCTTTGTAGAAATAACATTGGAAAATGCGGGAATAAAATTTATTATGACGAGTATCCGATGGACATTTCTTCTCACTGTACGAATTTCGGTATATTCTTTATAAATCTAAGTCAATATTTTAATTAAACATCACTGAATTCGTTAGATTCTGTTCATAGATATACATTATTTTGCTTTCAAATTCTTAACATACGTCTACAAAACAAAGAAACTTGTTTATTATTTTCAAGTCTGCTGGTCTAATAACTCAAAAACCATTCTTTTAGGTATAATGTATCGTAAGCCTCTTGTGACTTAGTTCCATCAAACCGTTCTTAGTGGATTCTCAGAAAACATACTAACCAACACAACCTAGTAATCCAAAGTGAATCTCTTTATCTGCTCCCCATAAAGCTCTTTGAAATTGATTTGCGCAAAACCGTTTAGAGGATCTTTACTCCACAAAAACATGCTATCGAATTTTGATGTCTGTTGAAATATCGTCCAAAACTGATTTTCTTAAATAACGCCACCCTCTCCGTAATCCTCTATCCGGTCAATTTCTTAAAACCGGTTTTCAACAGATCTCTCTAGGAAAATTAACAAACTTCAAGTCTGTAGGTGCAATGGCTTAAAACTAAAATCTTTCTATTTATAATGACGCTAAAGCTCATGAATCTGTTTCCTGTTAATATCTTCTCAAATTCAGAAACATGTTGCAAATTTCAAATTTAAGATTTGATGGTTCCAAAGCAAAAATTGATACTTAACGCCTCCATAATCCCCTTCAGGACCGATTTTCATAAAACCTGCTCATGGATCTTCTCAACTGAAGAGACATGTCTGCAAATTTTCAAGCCTGCAGGTGTAATAGTTTGAGATTTTGCAATGAGTAGTCATTTCTCAAAAATACTGCTAAATAACAAAAAGAAAAACGCTACTGGTAATTTATGTAATGCGTGTACATACTCTAAAATCTTAAGTGTTATAGAATTCTTTAAAATTTTGTGTTATTAGTAATTAAATCTAAAATAATTTAAAAAAAATTAAATTAGAAAATTTAAAATTGTTTTCTTAAAATTAATACTTTAAAAATAGAAAAGATATCTATTTATAGCCAATATCATCTGCTAATAACGCCTTTTAATATTCTTAGCAGTATGATTGGCGTTTTTAATGAAATTAAAATATATGTTTTCATTTATGTAGTTCCTGTCAATTTTATCTTGTTTTGTTTGTTTTATTCTTAAGACCATGGTAATTCAAGTGTTATTACCACTTTCAAACACATATTTCTTGAGCTGATCTCACTAAAGATTGGCCCAGATAGTGCGTGTATTGGAGAGGAGGAATATGCCAGACAATTCAGCTATGGAATAGTTCATATCCCTCTCTTCAGGCGACACCACATTTATAATTCAGATACTTTCACATTTCTGTTCTTTTAACCCTGAGGCAAACAGAATGATTTTTATAAACGTTCAAAAGGAAATACTCTTTTCCAGTGACATTTGTCCGTTGAAAAAAATAGGTCACTCTTTTCCTTAACTTAAACATTTGTTGAAAATTCAGATTTGTTTCCTGAGTTTTATATATAAATGTTTCATTGTGTTCTCAAATACTGCGTTTCTTTCTCAAATTAAATGATTATATATACTTTTACTGATTCATTCCTTCTGAGTTATTTGTTAAAACTTCCACATCTCATTTTATAATTTCAAATTTACGAATGTGTATTAATTATAATCTTGAATCTATACGGAATGTAAACAAGCTATCCTCCTACCCTTTTCGGTCTTGAAAAGCAGAATCTTTAAAAATAAATTCTTTCTTAAGATTTAAAATTCAAAGAACACCTTCTAAATTTTATGTATCCTAACAAATAAAATTTGCATGATATGGAGCAGGGACACAGAAATCTCTTGATTCTGTGTAGATCAATAAATGCTTCGAAATCTGTGAAATACAGACACCAAAGTCCTGCGCCTTTTTCATAACCTGGTGTAAAAGTTAAAAAAAATAAATAGGAAGGGTATTATTGATTGTTTATAAATGTCACATGGTACAGTAGCTGTTGGCAACGAATCTGTGAAATTTGAACCATGGTTAAATGACGAAGACAACTTCAGCCGGTAGTTCTCTCTCCAAACTCCTTCACAATACCAATACGAGGACTTTCAGCCTCGACAGATTTAATATGCAACTACCTCTTTGCGCAGTAAATGTTTAGTAGTACCAATACTAAACCGAAAAAACTCCTACCATAAGTCCGGGATCATGAGCATTCGTTAGCCCTATTGCCTGATTTGTTTAGATTTGAAATTGTTTAAATGTTATAGATTGCAATAAGGAAAATTAAGCTGTGTTTTGATGATATACAATTTATGCACATACAATATTATTTATTTAATTGATTCTTACCACAAATTAGTTACTATAATTTTCACCATTCAAACTAATTATGCTCAATTTTGTTTCAATAAATTTTAAACAGATGCATAGTGCATCTACATATACAATACGTACGTTAGTTATAATGTATAATTTTATTAGTTCAAAATTTGGTCTGATCATTCAAAAGTGTTATACTGAAATTTTGGAGAAATTTATGAAGCTTTTCTGATTTTTTGAAATTAGTTTTGATTGCAATCGTGATAATTTTAATTTCCGTATAATACTTATGTAAGTTAATAATACTCTTTACATAACATTTAAAATATAGCCGAACATTTCCCTTAGAATATCTAGCATTATTTAAATTATTAGAATTTATTCAAAACTCTTCCTCTTATTTTCCATCACCGTATTTATTAAATCTAACCACATCTCCCCCATGTGTTAATGATACTGAAAATCGGATGAGGCTTAGAATTGAAGGAGGAAAAATTCGTTGCATAAGGGGAAATTGATTGTAGTAGTGACAGTTGACAGTACAGGCTCATGTATTTATTTGAAAGTCTTTTATATTGGTAAAAAAATTAATTTTTCACTTCTTATTCCTTCTCGGTCTAATTATTTTGAAATTTCGGTAATATCGGATATTTATAAACCTTTTGGATATTGTTTATTTTCATAAAAATGACAACCTTTAGAATCATGGTATTTTTATTTTTTCATAAAAATGACGTGTGGCTTAGAATCCATGTCGGCTTAGATTGGAATTAATATGGTAATTTTTTAAGAAAAAAAGATCTGTGAAAAAACTAAATTTAATTTTCAATAATACTTTAATGAAAACATTGCTACATACATAAAAAACATAACATTTTAAATTCCACAGAACAATAGTAATAATATTTAGATAAATTATTCTTTCGTGTACATTTTTTTCTGTAAGGAAAGCATTTAAAATTGTGTTTTCACGTAGTTGATACAGAACTCATTGTTTGATTATACAGATATTTGTCGTTGATAACAAACGGCTTCAAATATTTTATCTAATTTAGAAGAGAATCATTTCACTTCTTCAATACACCAAAGCAATACCTTATATGCCCTGTCTATTTTTTTTTCTTCATAAAATACGGACACTAGCCAATGAATTATAAACTTTTGAGATTTAAATTTGAATGCGTTCTAAGGATGAAGTATACATTTTTTTTTAATGACGCGAGTTACATGTGGTTCGAATGCTAGTATAAGCAAGATGTAAAAGGGTTTTTCACGATGAATGAAGTAAAATGTGAAAAACGACAGATCTTTCACCATTTGTTATTGCCCGCTTAGAGAAGTCCTCAATTTTGAAGACAGAAAATCTCACTGGGTTCTGAAAAGCAGTTATATTAAAGATATTCAAAAGTTCGAATTGGAACCCAGGATCCCTTTCTAGAAAACGTAACTATACAGTTCGATCAAAGTTTTCCCAAAACGTGATCAGTGTCTTCTCCAACGAATTGTACGGCAGTACATGTACTTTACTGTGCTTCAGCTGACACTAATCATCAATCAAGGCTCTTTCCAGTAGATTACAGCTTGAACCATGCGGAGAGAATTACAAAAAATAGGAATGCATTGTCGGGTTCTTGTGAGAAAACCACTCATTTCTGCCAGAAATGCAAAAATTCGTTTGCAGTGGTGTGGGGGAAGAAGACACTGGGCATCTGAGGACTGGAAAGGGGGTAATGTGGTCGGATGAATCACACTATACCTTATTTTGCACTTATGGAAGACGTCAAATTTGGGACCCCTCCTCTCCCAAAGCCATGAACCCATCTTATCTAACTCGTCCTTTACAAGTGCCTGGTGGGAATATCATGATGGGCCTGTTCTTTTGGCATGGAAATGGAGCCCTGGTATTTCTCGAGTATTCCTGGTATTCCAACGTGCTACATTACCTAGATGAATATCTCCTTCCTCGATGGAATGGATAAGCCACGGATTACAGCATATCACTTAGCCAATGACATCCAGAAGTCCTGACTTAACACCTTGTAATTTCTTCCTGTTGAGGTACGTAAATAACTAGGTATTCGTCCTTCCTCTTGCTGTTGATCTAGTGCAGCTGAAATAGCGTATCACAACCGCTATCGATGGACTTGAATCAGATATCTTAATACGCGTTTGAGTGAGAATGGATTACCTGCTCGATGAGTGTCGTGTGGCTAAGGTTTCCCAAGTAGAACATCTGTGATTGTCTCTAGCAAAACTTTAAATAATCTCATACAATTCTGTTACATATAATATCTTATATGTTCCAAACTATAGTGTATTGAAACTGTATACTTTATGAATCGCATTGTACTTATAGTAGATGACACTAATTTAAAATGAGGCATATTATGTTTTTGCTTAAGTATAATTCTCTGGACCCTCATTTATTTAAAATTGAACCTAACATTTATTTTTGTCGTTTTTTTGTTCTTTCTGGTTTACTTTTACCATATTTATCAAGATGAAAGCTTGTAAGACATTAAATGTTTGGTTATTTCCTTCCCGCCCCCCAAGACGTTTGAAAGGCAATTGAAGAAACAAGGCGTTTATCTACAAATTAAAAAGATCCAATGAAAAAATATATACCAATAATAAATGCAATAAAACGGGGTTTTTTTTTTTGCAAAAAGAAAATAATTTGTTTTAAATTACATATTTCGCTATTATATAATTTCTTCTTTATTAAATAATTCTTTGAGATAATGAAATTACATATTCCAGCCACCCGTTTTTGAATCGCCTACAATTTAGAGTTCATGTAGTTCTTGTGAGTTCACTGTCTTAATAATCCTTTACTTTGCCAGTTGATATTTATAAAGAGTAGATGTTGCAACTTTCATGAGTAAATTCAATGGAACTACAATTGTGTACTCCCTTGAGGTGATAAATTTGCTTTGTCAGTCCGTAGATTCTCTTCCAAAGCTAGAAACCATTTATATGTTTTAACGTTGGTCTTTTAAGATACAATGTATTGCAATTGTACAATTGCATTTATACATCGATATAAAATGTAGTACGTGGTTTTTCTTCTATAGCAAATATAATTTTAAATGTTTGGAATAACCTATACAAGCAAATAAATAGGTATACAACAATCTATGAATACATTATTATTGTAAAAGATTATTTTTCAAACAAAATGCTTTAACGATTGCATTAGTTTGAAAGACTATTTTTATATAATTTTTTTTTTAAAGTTAAGAAACAGCATTTTTGATTTGAAGTGATAGTTAGAACTAATTAAGAAATTTTGATAAATGAATATAAAAATATTCGAACCTATATATTTTTTATTCAAAATATATATATGCGGTTAGTTTAATATTACCACACTTTAATAAACTACAGGGGTTTTTTTGTATTAAAATTACTTTTAAGAAATCGTATAGTGTACTTTATTCCACTAGAAAACATCTTTGTACATTTTGTATTTTATAACTTGTTGTTGATATATTGAAAGAAAATTTCCATGCATAAATGATAATTTTTTTTCTCTTTTGTTTTCATTTATACTATACAATTTAAGATTGTTAAAAATAAATTGTTCGCATTTGTAATAAATGTTTTGTTACATCAAAAAACAAAAAAATGGTTTATAATTTTGATGGGAAAAAATATTCGTTTTTAAAAAGCATTATTGATATTAAAATTTCCCTAATAAAAAAGATTTATTAAAATATAGTGAATAAAAGGCTTTAACGAAATGGAAAAAAAGTTTAAGAGTTTAAAATGAAAAAGAGTACTTTTATATATGCACTTAGTATTTTTATTTTTTTAATGTTAATGTTAAATCCTGTATGTAATAAAAAATATACTGTAAAGACCACGAAAACTGAATATGTTTGAAAATAAGAGAAGCGTAATTATTACTGAATGCATATAGTGTAAAAATTATAGTTATTAAAAATATTTAATTGTAACTATAAAAGCTAAAATTATTTGAAAAGAAACATACTAAAAGTATTTCCCTTTTTGTTTTTAAATTCAGCATAAAAAATTGCCTCTATAAACAGCATGTATAACCAGTATTCTATATTATTGTAGATTTTGTTTTGAAAACGTTGACTTGAGAATGTTCTCTTTCTGTTCGTATCAAAATGCAAATTATGACTAAGTTTGGTTCAGAATCTGAGTAGGATTTATATGTTTATTTTGAATCAATACTTTAAGAAGAAAGTTTGAAATTACTAAATTTAAAATAAGGATAATATACAGAACGAACCTATATCCATCAAAAACAAATTCAAAATATTTCAATAATTTTCTCATTATATATATATATATATAAAGTTGATACATATCAATTTTTCAGGTGTCACAAAGTGAATAGTTTTCAAGATATGATACAGATATAATTTGGGAATTATATTTTAAAGAGAATTGTAGTATTTTTTTAGTGTTGTACAAGTGAGAACATATTTACAAATGACATCATACTCATTTTGTTTTCCAAAGAGGTAACTGTTAATGTGAGTTACATAATTCTGGATGTTTAAAAGTTGAGTAGTTTTTACTACTTTTTAACTTTACTTTACCTTGCTTTTATGAGAGTCACTCTGAAATTTTTGAGATTCTGCTAGGCTTTTAAAGTTATATTTACAAAATTTTTGGAGTGTTCTAAGTAATCTCCTCCAACATCAACGCACTTTTGTAGGCCAAACTTCCACAGATTTAATGCATCAAACCATTCATTTCTTGGAGTTGATGTAAAAATGCATTCACAACCACAGCAATCTCTTTTTCTGAATAAAAACGGCGTCTACGGAAGTTCTTTTTTAGATTAAAAAAATAACAAATAGTCATACATAGCTAGATCCAGAGAATAAGGTGCATGATCTATCACTTTAATTTGTTTTTCTTTAAGAAACTCAGCTGTTAATCCGGCTGTGTGGAAAGATGCATTGTCATGGTGTGGAATTATTCCCCTAACATTCCTTTAAGGAGAATTTCTGGACGACATTTAGGGGTATACCAGTTTGCTATTATTGTCTTCTGTCCTTCCAACTTGATGGCCTTGACCAATCCCGTACTTCTGAAGAATATGGCATACATTACTTTTTTATTGCTTATTGTCTTTTCGCCATTGTTGACGTGGTATCATCTTCAAAGACCCATACTTTCCTTTCGTAACGTGTTGGAACGTCAAAAAATAGCATGTACTTTTCATCACTCATTAAATCTTAGAAATGATGCGGTGCCCACCATCATTTAGAAATTTTTTTGCTGATTCTGATACGCTCCTCCTTTTGATGCTCAGTCCGATTATGGGGAACCTTAAGGCAAACTACTTTTTTATATGTAATTATTCAAGAATATTTCTGCATATGGCTGCGGATCCAATATTAAGTTCCTTCTGTATCATTTGGTAGGTTACAGCGATTATCATCGTATGGGAGACGCATTATCCTTGATTACTGCCGATAACGGCCTTCCTGTGTGTTCTTCATCCTGAAGAGAATTGTGTCCACTGCAAAATTCTTTAAGCAATCTAAATACAGCATCAAGACATGGACATTCATCACCAAATGCTAATTGCAGCTGTTGAACGCTTTCCTCTTGATTAAATCTAGCTTTAAAATCATAGGAAGTCGTAGCACGATGATGCTCTCGCGTCAACTCCATTTTCTCTTCTGTCTAAAATTTATTCTATGCTAAATAATTTAAAGTAAGTCAGTAAATAGTCGTCTGCTGTGTTAAAATACTTTGTATTTTCAAATTAAATCGTTAATATTGTTTTGCAACTTCTCGTCTGCACGTATCTCAAGAATTTCAGAGTTACCCTCGTATTAACTCGCTTTGTTTTCTGTCCGGGTGGAGTTTTGTAATTGATTTTAAACTAACTTCCCGATGAGCTAGAGACTTCAAATTTGGACTGCAGCTCAGAAGTGGATGATAATGCATGAAAATGGTTATAAAAACATGGCACATAAAAAATGTTTTATTAGGAAAATTATTTTAAAACTATCCTTGTTTCTACATTTTCCCAATTCTTTGAAGTTTAAACGTAATAAAGGCTAAAAATTAAAATCTGAAAAGAAAAAAAAAGTAAAAGAAATTTAAGAAAGAAATTGTTAAAACTAATTTCTACTTAAATTTTTCGTAATTTAAATGTGATTCAAAAGCAATTTTGATAATAAAAGAAATTTTTAATTTTGAAAATTCGCAAGAAAATAAATTAAAAGACATTAAACTCCAGAACTTATTCTGAATTACGTAAGCAACATTCCTCAAGATAAAAGTAATTCCAAACTTATTCTTAATTATGCGAGAGATTTAATGAAAAAGAAATCATCTGATGAAAGAGGATGAAAAGAAATGAAATGAAAAAAAAATGATTTGTCAATCTTAATGAAAAAAGAAAAGAGAAAAAATATATATTTTTCAGTTTTGCTGGTGAAAATATCGCCAAGCAGGATTTATTGGTGAAAACACAAAATATGCATAAAAAAATTTTACAAATGTTAATTCTCATTGGTTTTGCATCTATTTTCGATGTATTGTAAAAAAAAAAACATTATTTGTAAGGCTTGTTTCGAAAATTTGGCGTAAAAAAATATCAACTGGAATATTCCGTTTGATGTCGGTTGTATCATCTTGGCGACTTCATCGCTTACGCCGGCAAAACGGAAAATTACCAAAAAAATACTATACAAATAATTTGGAATGAAGCATGATTGTTTATTATGTATTTCTACATCAATATTTATAAAGTTAACAAGTATGAAGAATTATCTAATATAAAAAGGATAAAAAAGCAATTTAGAAAATGAATAAATAAACAAACTCAAAATTATATAACATAGAAATTTAATGTTGCTGTTATACAGTAATTACTCTGAATTCAATGTTTTTTTTTTGTTTTGTTAGTGTAAAGAACGAGTAACTTATTCTCTTTTTTCCATGCAGAAATAAATATCCCTTTAAGACAAAAGTTTAATTTGCATTTAAATTTACCGTTTCAAATATTTTAAATTTCCGTCATAAAATCCATGTAATAACACTTGAGTGCCTCAGAAGAAAAGAAAATATTATGCAAATAATTTGAAGAGAAGTATTATTTTTTATTTTACTTTTATACATAGATATTTATAAAGTTAAGTAAGAAGCATTCTCATAATAAAAAAACGCAATTAAGAAAATTAAAAATAAATAAATAGCATAGAAACTTAATACTGCTGTGATGTAATTATTTGAATTCAGCTTTATTTTTTATTTTGTTGGTGTAAAGAACAAATACCTGATTCTCTTTTTCCATGAATAAATAAATATTATTTCAAGACAAAAAAAATTAATTTGCATTTAAAATTACCGTTTCGAACATTTTAAATTTTTACCAAATAATTTATATAACCACTCTAAGCTACTCTTAAAGGAGTAGCAGCTATAAAATGTATAAAACGGGTAGTCCTCGTAAATTTTTAAAGTGGGTATACTTTTTAAATAATTTTCTACCCTTTACATTTATTTCAAAAATATGTACCCCTAATATATACTATATGCACACAAAGCTTGAAAAGCAAGTCATGCCTACTCAACTTGAAAAATAAAAATGCTTACTCTCTAGTATTGTTAAAGAATAAATATTACAGGTATTTGTATTCACAGTGTTTGCTCAAATCTAAATGCCGCCTGAAAGTCAATACTTTATGTCTGTATTTCCAAAACAGATATATTCTAATTGAATTAATTAAATTTATAAAATTTTTCCCGTATATGGTGTTAAATATTTACTTTGGAATTTAATAGAATCAAAGCGTTATGTGTGAGTGAGATTTGATTAAAATATTTGTGGTTTATGTAATCATAAATTATTCGTTTTATACTCTGAATGTGATGTGAAAACGAAATATCATGCATCATAGCCTAATTAATAATTCCTGTTATTCTCATTCAATTCGCTTATATTTTAAGAATATTTCTTCTGTGTGTGTGTGGGTAAATGATGATGGATACACATTAGGTAGAATTTTGTAGACTTTGAGAGTTCTACATTTATTTATATTAAATATAAACGCGATATTTTAGTGTACCAAAAGATTTGGGATAAGTATTCATTTCACTGCCAAAAAAAACTATTTTTATTTCGTAATTACATTATTTTGTACTGGTGTTTGCAAGTTTGATTTAAGTGTAAGTAACATATCTATGATTTGCTTATATCTTTCAGAGAATCAAATGTGTATAATTCAATTAAAGTCAAAAAGGTTTGAGAGGTGTTTTCAAAATACAGTAAAATTTGTTTAACACGAAACTGAGGGGACTGAAACATTGTTTCATATTTTTAAAAAAAATCGTGCTAAAGGGTATTGTAACAAAAAAAAAATATTCAACAAAATTAAGTTTATTAGTTCATTTTATTTACAAGGATATGTGTATATGCACGTATTTAAAATAAATCTTTCAAATATTTATGTAATTCGTTCTAATTTTTAAAAAAATTATTGTTGATGAAGTAAAGTTGTCTATACAAAAATCTTTACAGATTTAACTGTGTTTATTTTCCCTCGAGCTCTTTGCCATTGTGCTCACAAAAAACTCTTCTAAAACAGAAAAAATAATGCGAACCAAATTCACTGATTTTTATTCCCATTGCGATGTACTCATCACCGAATATCAAAGCCAATTGATGAGAAACGAGATGTTTTTGTGTGGGGTTTTTAGGGTGGAAGGGTGAGAGGTACATACCACTAGACTAAAGTGATCATTTCCTTCTGGAGGCTGTTACTGGCTCATGTAGATGATACCACTATAGTACTTCCCCACCAGTGAATCGGTGGATAGGCGAACAAATGATATATTTGGTATGTCAAGAGTGTGAGTGGTTGCTGTTGCGTCACGCGAGTCTGCTGACTTTGTTTTGCTGCGTTAAGTGTGTTTGACGGCTGTAGTTGCTGTGTCAAGTGAGTCTGACGACTTTTTGCTTGCTGTGTCAAGTGAGTCTGACGACTTTTTTTTGCTGCATCAAGTGGGTCTGACAACTTTGCTTGCTCTTTCTTGCGGGTGGAGGGTGCCACGACACATAAGGTTTGCGTTTTTCTTTTCAGCTAAGGTTACCAATGCGGGAGATTAAAACTCGGTACCCTCTGATTCGTAAGCACGTAACATACCACTAGACAAAAGTGGTCATCTCAGTCCGGAGGATGTTACTGGCTTATGTAGATGATACCACTACAAGATAAACAAAATTGGCTCGTGTCACCGTCTATTCAGAGGGTATTTCAAAGTCAAGTTAGCCTCCTTTCTACGAAACATGCGAAACTACTCTCTTTCATTTCACACCCTTCTTAAGTCTAGGCTACGTGGCTGGTGTTTTTCCGTATTTTGTTCATTCCCAAAAGGAAAATCTTTTCGTGTTAAGAGAAAGAAAAAAGCATGAAATATACATAGTAGTTTGGCGGGACCGTTGAACTATTTCATGTTAACCGATATTTCGTCTTAAGCTTTTTCGTATTAAACGTATTTTACTGTATATCCAAACACATTAATTTTCATATGCAAGCATGGCGAGGAAAGCATGGTTAGAGGTGCACTTAAGTAGACGATTCTAATGTGTATGCTTTAATTTTTTTCATTCCAGAAGAAGGTGCCAGTCACTGACAAATTGGAGATGAGTAATGTGTGTAAGGGATCACCTTTTAACTTTCATTTTTTGATTAAATGATAAAAAATTTGGAGAATTGTACATCATTCAATTTTTGTAGAGATCGTTGCTTTCCAGTGACGAGAAAAATGACGATATTGATGTAAGATTGTTATATCAACGAGTAATTTTAATTGATAAAAGTTGGATATGCATAGCTGGTGATACAGAAAATGAATTTCATGCTACCACAAAAATTCAAATATCCCCCCCCCCAAAAAGTAAAAAGTTTCAAAAGGGTGGATTATACATCCGAAGGCCTGTTATGCGTATATCTCCCACTCGAGATGTCACCGTAGGGCCCGTTTTTTCAATGGTGTTGTCTAAATTGTCTGCCATGATCACATCAGATTCAGTCTGCTGTCTGATTTTAGACATGAATATCTATATTGTTCCTGTGTGGGGTTTGTTGTGATTTTCATGAAAATATTCTTAAAAAATCTCAATATACAATTCACTGAGTATAGTGGTGGAGGCAGGGTTTATAATTCAAAGCCCCATGGGTGTTTATGGAATTGATAAATGGTTGAAAGTGAATCAGAAAAAGTAAAGCTTACATGTACACTGCTGGCCATTAAAATTTTAACATCAGCAAAAAATGATCTGACGAACGTCAGAATGGTATGAAAAGAAGAAGAGGTTAGGATATGCAAATGAGTATTCCAGTTGTATAGAACTCTTCTCGTTTTTAAAGGTCTTTGTAAGATGTGTGTACAGTATGTCGTGATATGCGTCGAGTAAGAAGAAATACTTACCACACACAGCAAGTGAAGGAATTCGATTGAGAAAGGATTGCGCGTTACCTATCGACAGTGTGGATTATCATTTTACGATATAGCTCGTCGTGCTGGATGAAATCCAAACACTATCATGCAACCTGTCATGGGTTGCTGAGGGGCATACTAAACGGACATGCATAATCTCTACGCCCTCTCATGACCAACGACTGAAATGACAGACATATTGCGAGGTTGGCCGTATAGAATCACATAACGAACTATTAGTCAGGAAACAGGCATGTTTGCAACACTCCCAGTATCTTCTCGTACCATGCGATGACGTTTGCAGCAGCGTGGACTGTCATCACGAAGGCCATTACTTCGACCTCCTTTGACAGCGCAGTATAGAGAGAGACGACGACTTTGGTACACCGAACGACAAAACTGGATACAGGAGTTGCACAATGTCGTCTTTTCAGACGAGTCCCGATTCTGAGTTAGTGTGCTGATGGTCATATACGTATTTGGAGGCTCCAAGGAAATCACTCGTCACCAGCTTGCATTCGATATCGGCGTAGGGTCCATGCACCTGGTGTGATGGTTTGGGTAAACGGCATTGGTAAACGACACTAGCATCTCTAGTTCATATCGACTGTAATCTGAAAGCAGATCGGTATATCGATCGATTTCTGACATCTTACCTCCAGGGGTTGTATCCTATCATCGAAACCTACCAAACATCTACAAACAAGATAATGCAAGACCAAATGCTTCACGCCATGTTCTGATCTTCCTCGATGCACAGGGGCTGCGATTGTTGCCTTGGCCTACACGGTCTTCAGATCTGTCAACCATTGAAAACATCTGCTCTTCGGTTGCTGTGTGAGATTGACTCTTCGTCCCTCTCCAGCTGATACTTGAGACTTGAAGTAGCATGGAATGAGCTGACCGTTTCTGTCGTCCAAGCCGAGTTTGACTTCTAGCCTAAACGGGCAAGAGCCGTTTTAGCTGCCAGAGATGGCAGCTGTTTCTTTTAATTTTGCACCCCTGTAAACCCCAAACTGCTTGAGAATTTAGTCATTTTGTCTTCAAGCTATACTGTTTACGTACAATAAATATCTTTTTATTTATATTTGTTTGCGTTCATTGTGTTCAATTTTAATGACCAAATAATTCTTGCAGTGAATGAATTCTTCGCGGAGAAAAAACACACTTAAATTACTGAAAGAGGTTTTGACATTTGTGAAACATAATATAGTATAGAATACTTTATTTACTGTTACCATATACCATACTATATTTTATTATTAGGATAATATATTTTATTGCATATATTGATAGCATCTCACACACACTTCCCCCTTCAAATCCCCTTATTATAACGTTTCTTTTAAAAAGTTTTAAGCTTTTAAATAGCTTTCTCTCCTATCAAATTTGAGAATATTTGATACAGATGACAGTGTATATAGTCAGGTTCCAAAATTCCATGTAGCCGAGGTAGCATAGTGGTCATGTTCATGAACTTGTAGCCCGTGGACCATAAGTTCGATTCCTAGTATCTCTGAAGATATGTGTTGAAAGGTTGATGCGCGTTAAATCTGTCGATGTTCAAAATTCTCTCGTTAGAGAGGTGTGGTAGTATGGAGAGAAAGGTGTTTTCTATATCGGTGTCTAAACCATCTTTGTCATTTGACCATGGTTTAAAATTATGAGGTCCATCACCGATAGCCCTCGTGTTGCTATTCAGTTCAAGGTTTAAAAACACTTAACACGAGTTTTTATATTAAATCATGTTCAACAGGCTGTAAATACTGCAATTTGTCTCCCGGTGTTCAATCATGTGTAGATTTTCATTTACATGATCATTTCTTCGTTTTTAAGTTTTGTATATCAGTGTACACGAATTAATGTCTGTAAAATGTGTATGTTTGATGAGCATAACACTACGGAATAGAATTTCTAATAAATTGCTACTGATGAGAGTATGTTATATTACATTATTATACCCAAAAGCAAATTAATATGGTGCTTACTTAATATTCTCGTTGCATTAATTGCTTCTAGCGGTACTAACCACGATAGTAAAGTGGTTGATAATGCAGTCTTTGCAAAATTGTTAGCCCAGAAGTAAATATAGATAATGAAGGCAATCAATAATAAATAAAAATAGTTAATAAATTACTTGTTTCCCAATTTAAGAAGCAAAAAGTATTCTTGCAAATCAGTCTTCTAATAACATTATTTAATGAAGTCAGTTTATTGTAATTTCTAATAAAATGCATCTCTCGCATCTACTACATGGAAAACATATTTTCTCTTATAAATATTCGTGTGGGAAATATAATTTCAATTTAACCTTTAATTCCGGGTATCACCCAGAGTTTTGTTATTTTGAATATTACATTTAGATATTAAGTTACTAATTTGATATAATGATATTTAATTCGTATAATTATAATAACATCACCATAATGAATTAACAATTAGTAAACAGGATATTCTGGACAAGTTTGGTGAATAATACAATAAATTTGAGACAGGAGAAGAGTTGAGTAGTATTCTGCATTGCTCTTTATAATGAATCATGACTGTATTGAAATTTAACCGTTCATTATTCGCATTGTCGTTTCTAACTAATTATTATGGTGATTTGTTGTACCCAAAATTGCTGTTTAGTCAAATATAACAGCTGCTTGTGTAAACCAAGCACATAATCTGAAAAAAAAAATCGATACAAATATAGCTGTGATATTAATGAATTACTGTATTAATCATGTTTATGATCAACTGACTGTTTTTTAACATCGCGTTTGGAATCTATATACGTAGGGTATTGGCAACGAACTTTTTAATTTTAAACCACAATCGAATGACGAGGATGGCACCTGATCTGTCTTTCCAAACTTCACACTACGCCAATATGAAGACTTATGCGCACAACACATCTACGCAGCTCGACTGTTTTCCTGATTGAAAGCTCAGGAGGATGGCGGTGTTTAAGTGGTGTCAAAAATTCCTCAAAAAGGGGAGGGGGGGGGACTGCTGCCTTATTATTGTAACTTAGTTGAATGTGACGGGATGTGGAAAGAAAGGAGAAATTGTCAAATTAGGATTCTCTATTTGATTGTACATGATTATGATGTACTTAGCCGATGGTCATTCGTATATTTTGTAGCGATATATAATTCAACGAAACGCGATTTTAGCAATTTAGGTAAGAAAAGTACTTCCAAAAGTTTCAATTATATTACAGCCAGCTTAAATACCCGTTCTTCAGACGGGTTAATTTTTTAAAAATAAAAAATATTGTTTTTGATATAATAGCTGAATTTTAAGGAGAATAAAGTCCGGTATAAAGCAATGTATAGAGAAATGTAAAATATTTTCTTAATGGGTGCACTTATTTATCTATATATAAACTTTCTTATTATAAAGCTTTTTAAGCCCACACAAAACCTTTTTTGTAGCAGATCTCTACCCCGTGAAAGAAATGTGCCTACAAAATTTCGTTTGTAGGTCTAAGAGTTCAAAAACTGGAAGTATGTCTTTAATGCCCCTTAAAGGTTCATTTTCTCCGACCTTTTGTAGCGGATCTCTACCCCAACACGCCTGCTGAATTTCAAGTAGTAGGTTTAATAGTTCAAAAACGGGAATATATACCTATAACATCCCTTAACCCTCGCAATGCCCCTTGCTTTAGTGTGTACACACATTGTACGCAATGCGTTAAGTGCCGTGGACGGATATGTAGGTTCTTCCGAATTACGATTCTTTATTTGCTCTGCTATTCAGTAAAATAAGTCAGAAGACATTGGAATGCAGCAAAATGACTTTGACAATATGCTCGCGGAGGATTTACTTATTTCAGAGAAAAATTTACTTATTTATACCGTTTCTCCTCCCCCCCCCCTCGAAAAAAAACGCCTACGAGTGCCTATGTGAAAAACGATGGCATTGGAGAGCAAATCCTGCAAATTTAATCGGCAGTTAAGAGGTTAGACGAAATTACATCTTGAAACAATTTTACGCTTGAGATCTGGAAAATATAATTCTAATGCATGGTTGAAAAAATGTTAGCTTGTAAAAAGTTGAAATCCCGATAAAAATGAAGCTCTAGCTTGAAACAGATAAAAAAAATAATCCGAATAAAGTAAGGAATTGGTTGGGGGAAAAAATAAACAACAGAGTAGATATTTGCAGAATAAGATATTCATATCGGAGAATTCTACAATTTAATCCCTCTTTTTACCACTGAAAATTTAAATTTAGAAGCAAGTCTCTAATCGATAATTAAAACTAATGTTCGCTTTTGGAAACTGTTTCCATTTGCTCACAAAATTGTGCTTCTTTTCTAATAAAAGTATATAAACAATATGAGAAATTAGAACGATTATATGGCCAATTCTCATTTAATTTTTAAATAATTTGCAGAAGAATTCACAGTAAAAAACAATACGGCATTTAGAGAGTGAAATATGAAAGAGGTTGGAAAATTGAGTAAATATGTAACGCACGATTTCACGTTACAGTAGAGACCAGAACAAAAATTAAGTGATTCTCAACCACTGGGTCACATCACTTAGAATTGCAACCAAGTTCTTGAAATGTGCCGCCAATTTTTCATAATACTCTGAGGAAAAATAAAATATCTGGAACCCCATATCATTCGGCCATTTTATAGAAATAAAATATTAATGAATGTGTTGTTGATCATTTGACTACAATTGAGGAGAGATTTATTTATTACTTCTCAAATTTAGACATAAAGAAAATGTGCTTGTGGGCTTAAAATCCAACTGAGATAACGGGATACATCTGCTTATGAATTAGCTTTGAATGAAAAGGAAAAACTGATTAAGCTCTGTAACAATCGAGATTTTATTTCAAAACATTCGGAAGAATCAATTCATTTTGAATTAAAATTAAAGGCAATTATCTCCCAATAGCCAAAAAAAGCTTTCAAAATATTGTTACAAATTTCTACATCTTATTTACGTGTATTTGGATTTTTAGCCTTAACAAACATAAAAATAAACAAGAAGCGAGATTTTTCAATGTAGATGACGAATTCAGAGTGGTATCATTTTTACGACCAAATACGAGGAAATTACAAAAAAAAAAAAAAACATCAAGCTCAAATTTCGCATTAAATGTATTCTTATAATTAATTTGAAATTAATAATTCAATAAACATTTTATTGTCTTTGTCATACATATTTTTTTATTTAACATAAAATAGTTTACATAAGTAAACTATTAAAGATAAGTAAAATTCCTTTAAACTTATTTTATTGTTAATATGCCGCCAAATTCTGAAATTGTTAATAGTGTACTGCAACAAAAAAGGTTAAATGCCTTAGGGTAAGAAATCTCCTCTCCTCTCCTCCATATTTCTCAGACATCTTTACAGCAGGATTATCAACTATTTTCATCTTTGCACAACGTATGAGTAATGAACAGCTTCATTATGAAGAATTAAAAAGAGAGGTATATATATATTGATGTATTTTAAAATTAAAAAACAATTTTTTTAAATGGATTTTATAAATTAACTTCTCATTGAAAAAGAGGTGCTCCATGAGAGGCGGGGTATTTTGGTTCATAATATTACTTTAGGTAAAAATACTCAAGTTTATTTTTTTTTCTATTTAGAAATCAGATTTTTTTGTGGGTTACCTGGTATATGCAATAGTGTTTATCTTGGTGGTTGTTTAGGAGGGGTTGTAGGCGATCAAAAGATTCTCTAAAACCTAAATTATTACACAACTTCTTAAAATAACTGGGTTGCCGTAATTGTATACATCCCAATAAAAACATCGACTATGGGAGAAAGTATATATATATACGTAGTAGGATTCAAAAGTTTCCGCACACGGACTGAGTCTATAACTTCAAAAATATTACCAATTAAACTGCTGAAACACATCCTCCTTCGAAATAAGACCCTTGAGTAACAGCACACTTTTGCTATGGCTTGTAAAGGTCGTCGAAACATTTCTGGAATCCATGTCCTTTAATTTAACCTGCGATGCATTTTAACTTTATCTGAAGATTGGTCTTCGTTTAACATAAAAGGAATGATATGTTGACACACCCTACGCACGTTAAGATCCTTAATCAGTATCCAATGGCATGTGGCCGAGGATTTCCCAATTGATTCTGGTATTGTTTGAAGCCTGCTCTTATGTACCGCCACAGAATACCTTTCGATGTTCTCAGCGGTGTGGGAAGTCTGCGGACATCCAGAACGTTCGCCGTTTTCAACACTTTCCTTACCTTCTCCGAAACGTCGATGCCACTCAAAAGCTTGCGTTCGCGGATATGTACCACAGACTTACACTTGCTTCAACATTTCGAAAGTATATGTAGCACTTTTTTCCAAACGAACTTTAAAATTGATATCCGTTATCCGCTCAACAAATTCAATTTCTTTCAATTCATGACGACTAAATACATCCTCCAACAAAATACGATGCTGTGGTGACCCACCGACAGCGTGATTTGTAACAAGCTTTTTTTAGAAAAGTGGGAGAATATAATAACATAGAAATTCTATTGTAATTGCTCTACTGCAAAAATTTCCCACGTTATAAGCTTTTGAATCCTACTAATATATAACATTTATATCACACTATTGCATGCAAACGTTCACAGCATTAAACTTCAATTAGTTCGTAAGGGGACATCTAAAGGTACTAAGGTTCCAGAGGATCTGTTGAGAACTACCTTCCTCGATATGCACGATCTACTACATTTTCGCTGTCGAGAATGAATTACGTTAAAAAATATAAATTTCAAAGGTTGCAAACTTCGTTGGAAAAAAAAACACACTCGCAAAAACGATGTTGTAAGACATTTATTTCCCTTTGTGTCTATTTCTGGTATTTATGCTTTAGCTTATTGGATTGCATCATTGGACATTGTATGTTTATTTATAAAAGTTACTTGTTGAAACTAAAATAAAGCACTCAAAAATTGTGGCATTTTCTTTTGTTTTATAGAGATTTTATTGGATTAAACTGTTTTGTGGTGCGTACTGTTAACTTCATGAAAAGGATTCATCGCCAAAAAGTGACTTTATATCAGAGAATGATCTCCTAAGTTTGATTGCGCACTTTCCTAAACATCTTCTGGCACAAGCACAGTTGGTTGAAATTTGCTAAAGTCATGCGGTTAATACGTAAGTACATTCTTTTGCTAAACCTTACAATAACATTTCTGTTTCATAAACTTTTACGCAGTTTAGCAACTTATTTATAATCTCCAAAACACTAAGCTACACCATGTATTTTATTTTAGCTGTTTGCTTTAAAAATGTCTACCATCTTTTAAAATTTATCTTATGAGCTTCTAATCTCCCCGCAGTAGCCCCCCGCAATAGCTTATAACTCCAAAATACTCTTAAGGTATCACTTTATAGAAATACTCTATTGTTAAATGTGGGTTTTTTTTAGTTCATCACACACACATTACTTAAGGAGGCACAGTACGAACTACAAAAAGAAAAAAAAATCTCTTTAAAACGAAGGTTGTCATTAACTATTTATTTGCCCCACCTCTATGTTTATGCATTATATAAAACAGAGTTTCCATGTTCAAAATACAGCAAAAAAACCAATTAACTTTTAAAGAAAAATTTGAAAATTCAGTAAGTGATTTTAAAATGCTACTCCTCGTACAATAATTGGTGTACACACATGAAGTTTGATTTACAAGTACACCGCACTATGTATAACAGAAGTTGGTATGAGTTTTGTGGTAACATGATTTGTATTTGTAAAATATTTTCCTTTTTGAATGTGCGGCGGTCTTCACGAAAGGACCGTTTCCTGTTAGGAAACTAGAGACGTTTCAACGTTCATGGAGTTACGCGTTGGAAAATATTCAATTCCGGACACACCGACGCTTATGTTCTAAGGCAAGTCACCCTTTGACCTCCCTTTAGACCACCAGCCGACAGAGAGGTGACCGGTGAAGTTCCCATACCAATCTCCGAGTTCAAAATCCACCGCGTGAGGGGTAACTAGGTCCAATAGCCGAATAGCAATCTTGGTTTCGTCCAAAAATATTCTGCTTCACGTGTCATTTTTGTGGGCGTGACGTATTCCACATTTAAATAGACATTAAGAATGGAAACCCGGACACTCTCGATAAGCTGCAAAACTTCACAGACGCAAGAGAGACACTTCTACAAGCTTCAACACTCTGCGATGACCTAAAACCCTAAAAAAGGAATCTTTTTCCGATTGCTTTCCAGATTCGCTTCAACTCTCTCACACTTACTGTGAACTATTAAGACTCACACCTACGAGCATCTAAATGTCGCCCTAACTCAGCCTTTCACAGTAGTGATTCTGCCTTAACAACGACCTCAACAGTGCTGCTCCGTAGTAAATGTTTGTTGAAAATTACTTGAAAAATGTATGAATTCTAAATTCAACTACCGGAAAATTCAGCGTATAACGCGAACTTTTAACACAAAAAGTAAGGTCGAAACTTAAGGGCGCACGTTATACGTCGAGTATAAAAATGATAGCTTTAAAAATAATAAAATATGAGCATAAAAAATTTTTACTTCTATATGTATTGAAATACTTGTTTATTTAGAAGAAATGTCTTGCTTTATGAACTAAAAGAGTTGTAGTTCCAGAAGTATACTATTTTTTCAAAAGTCTGGGATAATACCTCGAATAAATGACTTCAAAACATAAGAGCAGATAATATTTCGGATTTATTCATAAAAACAAGTACTTGTTATACGGCCAATATACTAATAAATTTTAAAAATTCAGCGTGAAAGTATAGGTGCGCTGGATTGACGGTATTTTTTTAAAGGAAATAAAACGTATTTCGATTCTAAAATGCATACCTACTTTTGTTACTTGCATTAATAGCAATGGTTAGAAAAAATATCAAAACATTTGGCATAATAGAAAAGCCTTAGCATTTGCGATGAAGAAAAACTAGTATTTCCAAGATAAAAATCATTTTAAAGTTCTTATTTTCTGTAGAAATGTGAATAAAAGCAAACATGAAAGTTGTAACTCGGAGCTTTCAAATTTGTGAGATTATAGAAAAATACAGAAATAATAATTTAGATTAAGAAATTCGATTAAGTTTTTTAACAGATTTTGTCCTTTAAATCATACTGTGTACCCTTAAACATGTCAAATTTTAGATCGCATTATATATTACTCGAATTATTCAAATAAGTCATAAAATAATTTGTCTATGCTTCTAAAATATTATTAACAAATCTATGAAATTAAATTTTGAATCGGATCTCGATCCCTATAAATAACCAAACCAATCTACCCTCTGTTACGGTTAAAAGTTTCTCACAACAATCGCCATGATCACTTAATAATAGTAAAAAGTCTTCTATCGAATATTTCAAGGTTATATTATAAGCAATAATAGAACTAAATCAAGAATTTTCTGTTACATTTTTTCATAAATGTTTCTACGAGTTAGTCGTGTACTTAATTGCTCCTCCTCACAATATTCTCAAATGATTTAAGAGTTAAAACTCTGAAAGACTAAAGAGGCTTTTTTTCTTTTTGTAGGAATGATCATTAAACGAAATGGCATGAAATTATAGAAGAGCAGCTGCATTGTTTCGCTTTTAAATACAAAATTAGATTCCTCTCTTACCAGCAAACAAAAATAATGGGTTTCCTCCGTTTCGCTGTTTATTAGAAAATGGAGAAGCCTATTATTTAGACAACTAAGATACTAAGCGAATAAATTAACTAAATAATGAACTTTCCCATATTAATACGCTGGGAATTCATGTCACCAAACAAACTGAAAACTGCTCGGATCTATTTAAATTCGACTGAGGAAGGCAGATTTTTAGACAGATAACTCGGGTATTATTTAACGCTTTGAAACAAAATGGTTGAGACATTTATTAAATGATTGAAATTATCTATATGTTTTGAATGTTTGAAATTTCAAAATGTTATAAATTGTCTTGGTTTATTTTTTATTTCCCCTCTTTCCTTTCCCAAGCCAGATTTATTAGAAACCTTTCCCAAGACACAGAATTATTAGAAACTTTCATTTTGAATTTAAAACATCAATATTTTTCTCCGCAATTCATAGTTACTTCTATATACTTTAGGTAAATATTTATTCATAATTAATACCATGTGTTTTAATAAAATAATAGTTATAATATTCTCTTCCGCTTAAGGCTTTTTTCGGACTATGAATCTTTTAATTCTCTATGATATACATGTATATGCATCTATATATATCCTGCTTTGTAATTGCCTCCTGAAAACAGAAAATTTGTTAAGTAAAATTGGATTCTAATCTCTAAATTTTACAGATTTCTAAATCGGTTTGATTTTTCTCAAAATCAAAATAGATGTTTGCTTTTGTTATCCATTTTTTATTTTAAGAACTTGAATTATTCAAATCATAGTTAAACACGCACACACACACGAATGTTGTTTTTCCTCCGTCGGTACTCTACTTGCGGAAACTGGAGTTTTATATGCGAAGTTTGCTTCCCAGCATGAACTTTAAAAATGAGATTTTGGAACCCTAGAAGATGTGACAAGGGTTGCCAGACTGTCACCTTTTCCACCCTTGGCGACAAATTTGGCAAAAGATATTATATCACTAAGGAACCAACGAGAAGTCTCTGGAATCGACCCTTCTGGAAATCTCTAAGAGGCTATATTTATGTTGGTGGAGTTCAGAAGTAAGTAGGTAGAGATTAGAATCTGCATTTGCGTTGTCTGCGATAAGACAGAGTCTATCTTTTCGATTTCGTGTTAGTGGAACTGGAACTGTTCTAGAGATTTGTTTCTGGAGTGACAGCTTGTTTATAACGAATATGTTTTCAACTTCTGTACATAATCTTTTATAATATTTCTTTGTGTATATTCGTCAATTCGCCTTCGTATACTCATCTATTTATCATTTTTCTATTAATAAATCTGTTATTATTCAAACAATTGGATTCATCCGCCGCTTTTTCCCTGCGCAAATTAACAACAATATACTTTGAACTTGTACAAATCCATATCGTTGATCGTATAGCTCCAAAATTTACCAGAGTGCTTCTCTCGTGTTTCAAAGGAGCCGTAAGCATATTTACGCCAAAATAAAATATCAAATTTATTTTTAATGGATTTTTTTTCTAAGCCCCCTTGCTTAAGAAAGAGTTCACTTGTGTACGAGCGAAGTCACCAAATTCCGTGATACGCAGCCAATAATGGAAAAACGTTCCTGCACATGGTTAGAAAATTACTGCATTTGGTGACATCTTTTGATTGAACAACATTTATGAACGCATTTTGCTGAATTTGCTTCCCAAGGGCCGGGGAAGGTTACGCGACCGTTATGGGCAAAAACTCGCGTTTATGAACTATTAGGTCTAAAGACTTGAAATTTGGCAAACATATCTTTTTTTTGTTTAGTAGAAATTCGGTATAAATGGGGTTTGTGTTCTGTGAGTATAAAAAAAAATATATTCCGCTTCAGAAATTCACGTCCTGTTCTTTTTAATTCAGAAAGAAGGGACGACAATAGTATCTTGAATACTATCGAAAGTTTAATGCTTCCCAAAGAGGCGTTAGATAACGGCTAGTCACTATGTACAATTCCTCTCAGGGGGCTCACCTTCTTTAGGTGAGTACGGGTGTCACAATCCAGAGGTGCCCTAGTGATCTTTTCCTTTTCCCACGGGGTTTACTGTCTTTGGGAAACACGGGCTTCACGAACCCGGGGTACCCTAGTGATCCTTCTCTATTTTCGACCCTCTTTCTTGTCATTCAATTCATTCTTTCTTTCTCTTCCCGTCTAGACCACAGATATTAAAACAAATGTTTGGCGCAGTATAGCCGAAATCGGCTCTTGCTCCAATAAACCCCAAAATCACTCAATCACTCACTATGTACAATTCTAGCCACCCAAAATCCAATACTAGAAATGAAACATCCAAACCTCGCAAAAATTCCACCTTGCCGATACTACCACTATGGAATATGAAGATGATTAGCATTTTTAGCACAAACGCACATTTTGAGTACATAAGCAAGTTAAGCATAATTTTGAGTACATAAGCAAGTTTTGTATACAAGTATAATTTTGAGTACATTCCAGCAAGCGCTATATAAAAGAACAGAAAACCGTTTGAAGAATTGCATTTTCTTGTGAGCTGTGTCAGTGAGCCAGGCCAGCTGAGTGGCATGGTTGATTTGGCACTGGCCTAGTATACCGAAGTTTGCGGGTTCGACTCTGACCCAAGTCGGTGGATTTTCATGATGCAAAAAATCGACAGCATCCACGTCGTATGATTATGCACCATGTTAAAGATCCCTACAGTGCCTGGTTTCGTTAGGGTGCTCTCAGCAAAGTTAAATTCCTAATTTTGAATTTCAAAATTTAATTCTTTCCTTCCGAGAAAACTGGGTGTCAAAATTGTACTGTGGTTATTGGTATCCATGTATACATTGCCACACTAAAAAAGTGACACCATCTCCAGGGGAATGTACTAGGTGTGCAATGGTAACTACCAATCCTCAACCCCATTTGAAAAACAGGGGGGGGGGATTCAGTAAGCTTCGAACGACATTTATTGTAAGTGTTATCTTTCAAACAACTTTGACTTAGATATTTCTAATCATAAGATGTTGCATTTTAGATGACCAGAAATGTATAACTAATTAAAGTAACAAAACTTATAATTTGAATGTTAAATTGCTATATATTAATATGATAGATTATTGAAATTCAGATAATTGATACGTAAATAAGAAATATAGAGTTTTAAATTATTTATAGCTTTAAAAATACTTGAAAATTAAAATTTATAACGAAAGTAAATCTGAAATAACTCCGTATTAAGTGAGCAAATTTTTACATTTCTGACATTTAGAGGCCACTGATTTATCTATAAGGGAGATACTGTTTAAATATTAATGAAATATCCTAATTACAAATCTTTTATTCGTCATTTTTATGATTCCTTCATAGTTCCAACTAGAGTCATCAGAATTCTTTGATCTTCTGAAGGCTGTTGTTGTAAAACTCTCAATAGATTGCATAAAATTCATTGTTCCACCTTTAGAATGAGGTTTTTTGTAAAGTTACTCAATGGGTTTTTGAATTCTGGGACTAAGAAGAAATAGTTACTTGAGACAAGATTGGGAGAATAGGTTGGATATGGCAAACTTTCACAGCTACTTCACTTCGATTCCTCAATCGCACCTCGAAATGAATAAGCAGATGCATTGTTGGCAAGAAGAAATATGTCTTAGTCGTTCATAAGGCTTCATGATCATGAAATTTGTTCTGTATTAATAAGCACTAAGGCGGTTTGACAGGTTAGTTTATTAAGATGACTCTACGATAGTCCTCCTCCTGAAGAAAAAAAAACAGATAGCATGACCGACTGCAGACTTCCGTACCTTGGGTTTCTTGAAGGAAAGGAATCGATATGCTTCTTTTCTCATATCTTTGAATATTTTGTAGATATATTCATGATTTTTCCATAGTTATGAGACGACCAAAAAATTCCTTTGCTTCAGATACGAAAAGATCCAATGCCTTTCCAGACAGATCACGTCGTATTTACTTCTATAAAGGAGTCACACACGCAGTCACATCGTGGAACTTAACGTGCTTAAATATTTGACAAACACAGCTTTTCGTAAATAATTTACACAACGTCGTCAGTCACATCAGTCCCATTCTAGATTATTTCGATGGCTGTTCCACGGACTAATGGGAAAGTCTTTTACTTTCTTCACTCTAGCGGCTTCATCCGTGAATGATGGTCTTCTACATCTGGAATCGTATGTGAAGGGACATATGGCTAGCTTGAAATTACTTTTATACCTTGCAAGAGTATCATACGAATATGAACGGGCTAATATTTTCATCTTTCGTGAATCAAGTACTTTGATGTTTTATATGAAGGATTTGTATCACACATTCCAAGCCTGTATCTTCTCCATATAGCGAATTTCTTCAACCCATGGATTCCTGAAATCGAACAAATCAATATTAATAGTTATAAATTACGACATTATGTACATAGGATAATTTTATTTCGGTTATTTCTTAATAGTAATTAATACTTTACGTCGCTGCTATGTCAAATTTCGAAATTAATTTGATTTCAAAAGTTAGTATAAACTGTATAAGGATGAATATCTTTAATATTAAGTGTGTATTTTAACAATATTTTAATGAAACACGTATGAAAATTTAATATTTTGGTAGCTTTCTTTCGTTATAAATGAAATGTGGTAAAATTTTCTCATAAAACTAAAATTAAGAAATCCTTTTTTTTATTTGACAAAAAAATCAATTAAGATGCTCTATTTATAATTATATTTGCCAGTAACTGATATGAGCAGGAGCATCTTAAGGCATGGGCCAACTGCGAACGGACCCAGGGCCTCGTCTCGTTCTCGACTCAAACTGAATATAAGATCATTATCCGAATAATTTTAAAGATCCAAATACTTTAAAAACTGAGAATTATATATTAAAAACTGAGAAAATATACTTTAAAAAAAAAAAAAAAAAAAAAAAAAAAAAAAAAAAAAAAAAAAAAAAAAAAAAAAAAAAAAAAAAAAAAAAAAAAAAAAAAAAAAATGAGAACTTCCATATACTTTAAAAACTGAGAATTCCATATACTTTAAAAACTGAGAACTTCATATATTAAAAACTGAAATAATATAAACTTTAAAAACTGAGAACTTCCATATACTTTAAAAACTGAGAACTTCCATATACTTTAAAAACTGAGAACTTCCATATACTTTAAAAACTGAGAACTTTCATATACTTTAAAAACTGAGAACTCATATACTTAAAAACTAAAAATAAAAAAATGAGAATTCAATACTTAAAAACTGAGAACTTCCATATACTTTAAAAACTGAGAACTTCCATATACTTTAAAAACTGAGAACTTCCATATACTTTAAAAACTGAGAACTTCCATATACTTTAAAAACTGAGAACTTCCATATACTTTAAAAACTGAGAACTTCAAACTATACATGCTAACTGGCAACAGTGACAACACTGCATTATCTGAGGAACGTTGTCCATGTATTGGTCTAGGCCATCCACCATACCACCATCATTACTCATTCAGTGGATAAGTGGTAGTCGGTCAAGCCGGTTTGTGCAATTGTAAGTCAAGAACATTTGTTTCAAGTAACCATTTGTACGAGTATCTAACAACGCATTCTATATACTTTTAAAGGTCTCCGGTGAGGCTCACTTTTGCATAGGGGCCTGGAGCCTGAAGAAGTTTTAAGACTTTCCTGGATATAAACTTGTCCACAAAAACTTTTCTCAAAGAAAATTTGCAATGATTTTAAATTATGTTTAATACAGCATTATATTAAATATATACCACACTGTCTTTATACACATAAGCAAGTAATAAGTATTAGTTGCTCCAATAATGTATTAAAATCTTCAGTAAGTACATTTTTCTTCCAAAAAGTTCCGATCTTATTTTTCTTGTGAATACAAGATTCTGAAATGTTGATAGTCTTTTAGAAAAATATTTCCGAACCAGTATTGCCGACATGTTAAAGATTCATTTTTTAAAGTTTAGACTAAGGTAAAACATTTCCTGTACGAATTGTTAACCTTTAAAAAGAATTTCCAGACAATGAAATAAAAGTCGCCAATTACTTTTAGAAATTTCAAATTCAGGAAAACTTTATTCGAAAAAAAAATTTCAACAACACTTGCAAAACTACTAGAGTGACATACTAATGAGGAATCAACTGCTTCGGACAAACGAACGTTTTTTTTTTAAAGAGGAAAGAATTTTTTTTTAAAGTTCACGGAAAGAAAGCTGATGTAACGAACTAAATACAGTAGATTTTGAATGCAATACATTATTTGAAGAGTGTTAATAGATTAGTCATTGCTGCAAAATGATTTCAGAGATTTTTACTTTGAATTCGAGAAGTAGCTAATTTTTTAAATAGAAGCGTTTAGTTAACAATCGTTATACATTAAAGGTGAGAATGTATTCAATTTTTAATGAGAAAAAAATGGAAATTTAGTAAAAAGTACATAGTTTCAGTAAAATTTGTTTCAATTGACTCTTTGTTATAGACGATCATTAGGAACACACGTGCTCTAAAAAAGGCAAACGTCAAATTTGTTTTGTGAATATTTTACGATAAATCTAATACGTAAATGGTTTTATTTGCATAAAATATGTTCTTTTGAGATTATTAAAAGAAATGGCGTACTTAGAAATAAAAAAACTGATCGTAAATGTTAATGTTTGTGAGCGGAAAGTCTTAATAAATTTAAATCGAAGACGCCATCGAATTAGAAATGTAAGTTGGCTTGAAACTACTGATGTGTGAAAGTAATTCAAATGCTCAGACTATTGGTACTAAAATGGAAGATTTGTGACAGGAAATAATATAAAAAAAATTTAAGTAAACCAGATTTCATTTGTGAGTTTCTTTCGGTTTTTATTTTTGTCCGTTATGAACTTAATTATGAAGATATAAAACAAGACAAAACTATGTAATTATGTCTCTTTTATTAGTATTTCATTTTACTCTCAAAGACTTCATAACCTAGAATACTTTAAACAAGGCAAATTTCATTCCATGTTTACTCTTACGCGCGATAACATGTAAAAACTTTTCCAGTTTCTGAAAGAGGGTAATGATAAAAGAATTTTGTATAGCGTACAATCCGGTGTATAACTCACACCCATACTTTTAAGCTGCATTTTTTAATGTTTAGGTATATTTGCCGTGTAACGCACACCTCCTTTTTTACGCAATTCTCTTATGTTCTTTCATAATTTATTCGAGGTATTATCCCAGACTTTAGAAAAATATATTTCTAGAGCTACACTCCTTTTTACGTTCATAAAGTATGTCATGTCTTTTCAATAAATATTATATATATATATATATATATATATATGTAGATTCATTATTTTTTTTATACTCGAATCTTTCTTTATTTTTAAAGCAATCATTTTTATACTCGGCGTATAACGCAACCCGTAAACTTTAACCTTTTTGTGTTAAAAGTGTACTTTTTACACAGGATTATACGATATTTAGTCTTATTTCTTGAAAACTAAGGAACGAAATACAAAATTAATGATTTGAAAGTTTTAGATTTGCTTACTCAAGTATATTCTGGCATTTAAGCTTTTTGTTTAAAATAAACTTTTTTGTACAGTGCTTGGTTCATTAGCACACCTCGGTGATTTTCATGGTATTTATGTGTGAATGATTAGCCATAAAAATGATTATAGAGCTCTTTTATAAAGATATCATTATTCAGTAATGTATATAATACTGAAGCACCGTATAATAATGCTATTTCCGAAACTTCAATGGTAATTTTTTATTATTTAGTACTGAAATCCTATTAGCCTATCAAGTAGATTTTATTAAAAAATTTATATATTACCTCTGTTCGAGCAAAGACTATGATATCGTGATCTATTCTTCAAGAATTATAATGTGATGAAATATTCAGATAAATAGATTTCTTAAGTTTCATCATAACACCGAAGTGGTGGAAAGCTGTGTCAAACTTTAGACAAAAGCATTTTGAAAGTATGTGGTGCTGAAGCAAGAAACAGCATCATCAGGGCGACTCTTTTTATTGAGAGGAATAAATCTGACTTTTCTCAAATATCTGAATTTAAAGAAAATAATTTGAATAAAGATATTGGATAATTTATAAACTATTGCACTATAACCCTGAACAATAGATAGCATGATCTCAGAAACTCCATAATGATCACTGACCAATAATGCATTTCTTTAGGTCAATTCTCATTTGCTGTGGTGTTTATGACTTGTCCCAAAAAAGAGTCCTGAAATGATTACCATTAATATCCGAGATATGAGATTCTTTATTTACCTTTATTTTTTCGATGTCAGTGTGGAAGAGTTTCACTTGAAGTGTTTTGATGGGTTTGGAGCTTTCTGCTATTTGTTTCTCTTTCTAGCCTCTGCTAATTTACGTTTTAGTTTGCTGTAAATCCTACCATCTAAAATTTTCAACCCACACATTTTTACAGAAACATAAAGCGCGTAACCCAGTCAAAGAAATTTGGTTGAAAGTTTCACTAATTGAAATCATACACCCGTATAAATTTGGTTTTATTTACTGGCAAATGCAGAGAGAGTCCATGGCAGTAAAATATTTACAGGCTACTTTTTAAAAATTCAGAGCAGATTCTCGTTTGAAGATTTCTGTCTTGTTTAGGCATTTAGATATATTTACAACAGATTTGTTGGACTTCCTTAATTAATAATTATTATAGTAATTGTTTATTAGCTGAACTATCTCACGCTCAAAAACCACAAGATTTGAAGCTCTATCGTCAAATTATTTAATTTTTAAAGTCACCATTTCTGTTCCTACACAAAAGCTTGTAATGCTTGTCGGTTCCTGCTTCCCTCTAATCCCCCTTGTCTACTCTCGGACCCGGCTAGATGTGTGGGAGGAGCTGAATAATCAGTAGACATAATTCACTCTAATTATTTTATTGTCACCAAAATATCAAGCAAGCACAATAATAATTTAATTGAGATAAATGCTCAGATAGCAGAGCACGAAAGTGAGACCCGTTAGCCTGAAGATAATATTACGGACCCTCAATTGATTCCACGATAGCTTATACGAGCTCAATATAAACTACGTCGTGCACTAATACGCTAAACTTCTATTTAAACAAGGATCCCGATACCTGTACTTTTATGAAGTTGATGCCTTGAATGCGATCCTTATCCGGATTTAATCACCGTCGAGTGATACTCTCTTAGACTTCTTAAATAGATAAACTCCGATTTGCACTTAATAATTTCACGATCCTCCACTCACCAACTAACTCTCAAAACTCGCGAATACAGAATTTATATATTTAATTTGCATAATCACGTTTCCTTGCTTCGAGCAAAGTTAGTTGGTAATATTATTGCCCCAGAAAAGTCCCTAAGGGGTTAGTTATAGACGCGTATAGATCCGTCACAAACTCAAATATTTGTTCTTGTGTCAGTGACATACGCTGACGGGAAAAAATTCCCAACACAAAGAAAAAATTATTGTAGAGTATTTAAATTTGCACAATGCAATTGTCTAGTTAACATATTTAATTGATTACATTTTCAAGATCACTGATTAATTTAAACTTAAGAAAATGCATTTCAAGTGTAAAAGGGTGCTACATTAATAGCCGGTATAAACTCTAGAATTTTGAATGCAAACCTGTAAGCGTGCATGCATTGCCGAATGTCATTTTGTGGTATGGAGGTCCATGCTTGTTGTTTCAACACTGGGATGGTCAGGGCTGGCTGTGGATGTTCCTGGAGTAGTCGTCCAATGATATTCCATACGTGCTCAATTGGAGAAAGATCTGGGGACCTTACAGGCCAAGATAACATGTCAACACTCTGTACAGCCCATTGGGTTGAAACTGTGGTTTGAGGGAGAGCGTTATCCTATTGGAAAACTCAGCCTTGAATGCTGTTCATAAATGTTTATGCCTGGCTCGAAGTTATCTCTGAAGTAACCAATTTTTAACAGTTAGTTATTGTGATACCAACTGCAGCGCGAACTTCTGCTGCAGACGTAGTCTGATATGCCAGAGCCATACGCCGAATACGGCGGTCTTCCCTCTCAGTAGTGCCGCGTGGCTTCCTGGAACCCGGTCTTTGAGGCAGTACTATCCATTGACCACTGCTCCCTAAAATCATGCACAGTGGATACATTCCGGCCAAGTCTTTCTGGCCACCTATCCACCTTCTCGTAGCCCTATTACACGACCTCGTTCAAACTCGGTGACTTGTTGATAATAGAATCTTCGTTTTCTTAAACGCATTCTTGGCTAACATCAGTTCAATACCTCAAATTTCATAGACAAATAACGCTCACGAACTTTACAGCACGCATTTAAAGTAACCCTGATTTGCAAGTTCTGAGTAGCGCTACTAGCGCCGCACTTAAGCATGAAGAACGAAATTTGCATCGATGTCATCTTTTAGATGTATAAACACGCTTACCAAATTTCGTTTGTCTAGCACACGTCTTTCTTGTTGCTGGGATTTTTTCCCGTCAGTGTATATCGTTCTTGGAAACATTATTTTAAGATATAAAAATGAAGCTTAAATCTTTAAGTGAAGGACATTTTAGTAGTTTAAAATGTTTTTAATAACGATTTTATTACACTTAACCTTTTTATTATATTCTTCTAATTCGAATATTCAACATTGAAAACATATTTGAAAATAAAAGTAAAAATCAACCAAGTCATTAATTGCTCCATTATCATCTGTTGGGGATTGACTAAAAGGTAAATATATTTGGTAAACAGTGTCGAAGGATGTCACCATTCTCATAAAAAGAAACTGAATATGACCCTTTTCCACGGGCTATTTACGTAACAGAAAAGCAAGTTGTCAAACTGTTGAGCTTGAGGTTGTTGAGGTTATTGAGCTGCTAATTGTACTCTGGGTCTTAATCCGCATTATGTCTGAATTTTCTCAGAAATCTAACATAAACAACCATTCTTCTCAGCAAAAAAAAGGGAAAATGAAAAATATTTCTTATTCATAAAGATTTGGTTATTAAAGCTAAAACGGTAAATTTGAAAAAGAACAATAAGTTATTTCTAGTTTTTTTTTCAAAAAAATTCATTTGTACATTAGTTTTTTTGTACAAACATTTTGAATTTACGCACACACGCACACATTAATTTTTTTTCTCGTACCCCAAATAAAATACAAAACTGGTCATCAAAAACGACAGCATTGGCCAGAAATCGCTGTGGAGTCTCCAATCCTGCAACAGTTGTTATTGGAGCATTTGTCCTTCTGGGTCATGGTGTTTTAAATTATTGAGATACAGATGTCCCAAAGCTTCCTCGTCACATCTAAGAGATGGAACACTGGATCAGACTTGTTGTCCAATCACCTCAAAAAAAGTACGGTATTGAAGCAAGAGATGACATCATCAGGACAACTCTTTTTATTAAGATGGGTTCCAAAATTTTCTCAAAAACCTGAATTTAAAGTACATGATTTGAATAAAAATATCGAATAATTTTATACGCTTTGCTTAGTAATAGTTCCACATATATATTTAAAATATTTGAAATATGAAATGTATTTACCATTTAGTAAGTTTTTTTATTGGATGATAAAAACTAAAATCGAAAAAAAAAATGCGAAATATTACTGATTTAACAAAAAGAAAATAAATGTTTCGAATTATTTGGGCAAATAAAAAGTATTTTGAATTTAAAAATTACAATTTTTGTTTCACTCTTCATATCTCAAACTTCAAATTTAAAGCAATAGCGTTATAACTTTAATATGTTAAATAATTATAAACATTTCTCCTTTTTTTCAATTTTTTAAATAAAAAATATATTTTTAAAAAACACTTTTTTTTTACTTAGATGAAAAGTGACTTCTCTAGGGTGTAAGAATTGAAAAAATATGTCCACACTTTTTTAATATATATGCCGGAAATAGAAAATACATTAATACTCTTCTCATCTTATATTATAACTAATTCAGGTATTCCCCCGAGTAAAACTTGGATTTAGTCATTAATTATTTTAAATGTGTGGATAACTGTAACCTTATTTCCCTCGCTTTTATTTGGTTGTATTCTGTTCGCTAAAGTGGACACTGACTTTTGCTAATTTTATTTAGTATTGATATTATTACTATTACCCAATATATCTTCGCTAACCATTTAGACCTTAGAATATTTCTTCAAGTTCCGAGGAAAAACTTCAGTTGTGAGGGACATATTTTTTTAAAATTAACTTAATCCAGCCATTTCTTATTATGATTTGAAATATCGCGGTCAATTATACTCTTTGAACCTCATCTAGTATTCTTTGATTGATGATGAGTGTTTGCGTAAGTAGAGCTACTTATTACGTTTCCAATTCATTGTTCTTTATTGTTTATGTTCAGTTTTGAAAGATGGGTGGCTAAGATATGTACAATAAAGAAAATTTAGATTGGATTCTCAAATTGTAGAATTTCAAACAGCACCACAAGGAAAGTAGGGAATAATTCAAATTTTATATTGACTTGTGTCCCTTCTTCAAGTGTATTTTTGGTATTATTTCCAGCCTTAGATTTATTCGAGTATATATCCCCATCATAAAGATGATTTTCGTGAAGTATATACTTTTTAGAAGCGCGTTCAGATGGAAAACACTAAGATGATTTCTACAGAAAGTTAAAATGAGAAACTATTATTACATATTTCACTCGCGCAAACTAGATTTGAAAGCAACTGATAGAAACAAAAACTAAACATGGGAATACTTTTTATTTAAATAAAATGAAATATATTTTTTCTATCGTTTGTTAAAATTTAGCGTATTTAATACTGCATTTTCGACCTATTTCGTCAAATCAAAAGACGCTGCAAATTTAAAAAATGTTGCCAAAAGCTATCATCTTCATTATTATTGTATTCCCAAATGCGTGAAAATGGTTTCTAATATTGGCTGCTTACCGCAGCATTTGGCGACATTGATTTCATTTGTCAAAAATAGTCGATGGTATTATACGCAAATATCGAATTTAGTTAACAGTAGAAACACACACCACAGGATTCTATAATTGGGATCCAAACAAATTTCTTGAATATGTTTCAACATAGTGAACTTAGGATTATTTAACCCCTTGTTAATAATAAATCCTCAGTTTTCCATTCTATACTGTCTTATATGTAATTGATATAGATATTCGAGGTAAAATTAAAATAATTTATATACTTTTGGATTTATTTTCGTGTATTTTTTTGTTCGAAAGTTTTTATATTGGTTTAGCTTTACAGTTCATTCCCTTTATTGCCATATGTTCTTTTTCAAAAAAAATCAATTGAAAATTGCAAATACAAAAATAAACTATCAATTATATCAGCAAGCTTAGAAAAAAAGAACCTTCTGTAACCAGAAAAAAATGACCCCGCACTCCCCAAACGTAGAAATTCGAATCAGATGAGTGAACTTGAAAATAGATACTCTCTTTTCCTTTATCAAACTTCATTTATGTAAGAAAAATAACTCTTGGATTTTCCAGCTGGCTAAAGGTTCTTAGGTAACATCTTTTAACTCATAGAGCTCTCAAGAAGAAACCAGATAACAGAGTGGAAAGCGGGGCGAAAGTCGAAATGCGAGAGATCTGCCCCTGTCATGCGCGCCCCACTCCTACGCCGAGAAGGGCTCTCATTGCGTTGGAAACATCCGACTGAGAAGTATCCGCGGGAACGGGGCTCCTCCAGTTCCATTCCCGGTTGCGCCCCACGCGTCTTCGCGCTCATTTAACCATGTGCGTCGCGAGTACGGCTCGTTTGAGTTCTTTTGGATATTTGGAGATATTTTGACCGCTCAAACCATGACTTTTTAAATTCGTGTATGTCAGTGGTTTTCAAAAGATTTGTTTCTTAAAACTCTAGTACGCACTGTTCATTGAACGTTAGGTACATTTAGATTTGTAAGTTATCGTAAGTGACAGTTAACGTTTTTGAGATTTGTTTCTACATAAATTGGAAAAATTTTTGAGGAAATTCTGCTTTTGACAAATTCGTATATATTTCTTCAAAAATGTGTAGTTATAAACATAAATCACACGTCATTTTTCTTTTAAGAACTTAGGAATTTGTAATGCATGCGTGTAAAGTTTTATCGTATGCGATATCTTTAAACTTAGTACCCATCTTTATGAAGTACTGAACTGCAATAGTTGTCAACAGTTTGTGAATTTTTGGAAAAAAAATATTACTCTATATAACAAGCAAGACAATTGCAAAAAGTGTGAAATTGGCTGTCCACAGAATAAATAGTTTATAGCTACTGGTGCTCTAATAAACTTTGAATTACTACCACTAAAACTAAAAGCTATAACTCCTCTCAAACATTCACGAAATCTTTTCAGCATCTTTAGTCAAATGGAGAGTAATCATTATTTGTACTGATATACACAACTCACTTATAAAAAAAGATTGTATAAATAGTTAGGTGAATATACTAACTGCTTACAAAGTTTTTCTCCTTAAACTGCAACTGAAACTTTATGAAAGCATAAATAAACTAGTGCACGAATTACTTTCGAAAAAGTATCGCCGGAAACTAACTACTTAATAAAAAATCCCGATAAAACTTCAATTCTAAATCACATCGGAAACGGAAACAGTTAAGCGAGTGTACACGAGCTTTTAAAGAGAGCTCTGTTCCAAAAATATAAAGTCAAAGAAAATTATTTGTTGAACTCCTATTGATGCCTCACGCCGGCGAAGGAAATATGAAATCTTTGCTTATTCCCTTCTAAATGCCTCTTCTTCTTTTCCATTTTATACGCATCAGCAAGAGTTCGATAGTCAACTTGTGATGATGCAGACATCATCAGTGCTATCAGTCGGTAACGACGTTGCCAGACGCAAAATGAACATATTTCTTTTGGTGGGATCGTTTTCGTTTCTGCTTCTCATGGTATCAGGTAAGTTTACCTCGTTATTTTTTGAAACCCCTCTTTCACCCTCCCCTTGTTATCACATTGGGAAAACTGTCCCTGTGAAATCAATCTGTAATATTAGGATGCGATGTGAAGGTTTAACATCAGAGTTATCATTTTCGAATATGCTGTGGACGAATTGTTCTGTTTGTTTTAAAATTATTCAAAAGAAGCTTTTATTGCTTTTTATGCAGTGTTGCATGTTTTCCCCTTGCATTCTGTAACGTATTTTTGATGAATCGTTAAAATAATTTTTATGTGATATTTTTAGCATGAATTGATCTAATGATGAATGGAGTCATACAATATTTATTACACGGGAAAAATTAAAGAGATGATGTTTTGATAGATTTAAAAAACTATTCCATTAAATAAACATGCAAATATTATTGTAGATTTTTTATAGTATCTGTTAGAAGATATTAGAAAAACTTGTGGATAAAAGTAAAATGACTATTTAATTTTTTAAATAAAATGTTTATATAAAAATTAATCAAAGTACAGTTATTATTTTTAATAATTTTTAACTATATCATAGTGCAATTAGTAGTTCAGTGGTTTTTATTCCCGAAGACGAAACATTATTTCTGTAAATAAATTATTTAACATAACTAATTTATGAGTTATATCATCCACTCTCTTTGATCATAACTGAAAATTTATTTTCATACAAAAAAATAAATAAAAGTAAAATAATTCATAAGATTCAAAGTTTCTGATAGTTCAATGATATTAAATAAAATTCAATTGTGTGCGACTATAATGGAAAAATGATCAGAAAATCATGTTTAAAAATTCTAATATCGGTTTGAATTTTAGTTACTGAGTGCTTTTGGGACACATTGTACTAAGCACCTGATTAAAAACATTTAAAAAATATCATAGATGATTTAAATTATACGATATCAGAGCACATATTTAAATATAGTTTTAAAAATTTTAAATGTTACATACATTTTACTTTTTACGAGATTCATTCGAAAGTGTTGAAACACAAAGGCATAGTAGTTACCAGAAGTTAAATTTGCTTTTATTTTAAATAAAATTATTAATTTTTTTTGCTTCAAAATTAATATAATTATTTCCCTTTTTAAGCGAAATAAAAAAAGGCTTTTAAGGTAGTTAAGTGTGAAAATTACTTATCTCTTCTTTGATCAGGCTCAAATAATTTGTTTCGCGAATACCGTATTTGCGGCAAAAATTCTTACAGTGATTCTTTATAGACATATATTTATAAAATGGATATAATTGAAGTTATACCAAATTTGAAAATTATTAATGATAAATTAAAATTTACTCAAAATAACTGCAAACCTTCTTTATTCAATACAATTAAAAAACTTGGTTTTCTGAAAATTATTAACCCTATCTACCTTTCTTCTCTTTGATTATCTTCTGAAAGATGTTATAAAATATTATTTCAGTATTTATTTCCAGAACTATGTTATTAAAAGTAGTAACATTTCTCAAGCAGCTTAACTGTTTTTGGAAACAACACAAATTAGTAGAAACATTTTATTCATAACTTGATGCGGAAAGTCTTGATTTCCTCATGACGTGCTCTATGCATTATTAAACCTTTAAATACGAAAGATTTTGTGGAAGAACTAATTTGCCACCTAATGACTCACAAACGTGATCATATACACGCAAATTCAACGAAATATGAGATAAAGTAAGATAAGAAAATGGAGGATATCTTGATACAGTTTCTATCACACACTTGATATACACGTCAGACTGCTTTTAGAATAACATTTCAGAAGTTTTCTCAGTAATTAAGCCCAGGAAAACGTTCCCGACAATTTTTCTTTTAATCAATACCACAAAGTGCCATCCTAAATTCACTTTAAAATTCCTTTTTCCTACGTTTCATGTAGGATTAAGCTATCATCTACTGGAAAATATTTCGGTGTCACAAATTTTGATAAAGTAACTTTCAGCTGCGCGAAGTTTTTCCCCACCTGACTCTTGAGTGACAGTTCTTTCACTTTTAAACTAAATCCCTCTCTCATTTCAAAGTGATCTTCATATCCCGCTCAGGAGTTGAAATTCTTGAGTTATGAATGCTTAGATTTATAAAATATTACCCGCATTTTTTTTCATGGCCCAAGCATTTAAGTGTTCATCCTGCTCGTTGTTGTATAGTTTCCCGCTGTATTCTAAAAACAATTCTTACTAATAAAATGTATTTATGGGGACTACTTTTTGAAAGCGCAGGAAATTAAGAAAGGCGTCTTTTTTAAGTGTCTGACTACGTTGTGAACCTTGATTTTGAAAAAAGCATTTAATAAGTAGAAAATGTTTTAATTCTCATATAAATGGATTATATTTAGCGCCAAATGAATTAGAATACACACATAAAGAAGTTTTCAGAAAAGTATTACCATAAAAACTATTTAAATGCAATTTTTTGACAAAAAATAAAGAAAAAATGGCGCATTTTCAAAACATTCTCCTTTTACGAAAAATGCTTCTTTAACAAAAATATTTTACCTATATATAACTAGGAATTTCATACTGGAGTTGAATGAAAAGTTTTGAAATATCCTCACTCATTATTTTCAGAATTACGATCAATTCAATTAATAATTGGTGTTTTTGTCAATATTTCTCTACTCTGATGTAATAAAATACGAATAAAAATTGAGCAACATAAAAGTATAAATTATACATTTTAAAAATCTTATTTCAACCCTGGTATCAAAGTCCTAGCTTCATATAGGCAAACTATTTTTACAGAAGTGTTTTTCATAAAGTAAGAATGTTTTGAAAATCAGTAATTGCTCCCCCTCCCCTTTTTTTGCTAAAAAGTTGCATTTAAATAACTTTTTTTGTCATAATATTCTTAAGATAATTTTATATGCATATTCTAATTCAACTGATAGTAAATATCAAATAATTCCTTCATAAGCTTTTTTAAATCATGATTCGGAACGTAGTTAGTCACCTTAATGAAAGAAAAAATGAAATTAATTATATAAAGACAGATTATATATATATATATATATATATATATATAGTCACAGTATAGCATATTATTTGTAATAGTTGATTTAGAAACTCTATTGTACTTTGTTATCTTAAACAACTATATTATATATATCATTTCCTTGGTAGGTATCGTATCCCGTGCAGCGTCCAACATTATACTTGAAGTTTAAATGTACAAAAATAGAACAAATAAAAAATATTTTAAATATTAGGTTTCAGCAAAATTATATATTAGCATATTATTATGTAATACTGCTTAATGCCTGGTAGCGTTTCTTGCACACATTAGTGAAGTTTATTGAAATATTTCTTTGTCTCTTCATGATGGAGAGATTCGAATCATATTTTGCTCTTTCTCAATTAATCCTCGCATGTTATATGCTGCTTGAATTTCAATGGAGTCATGTTTTTCAATGAACAAAAGAAATTCTGCCTGAGTACACGAACGCTTCACCCGTATTTTTGACAACAGCAATCTTAACAATTTCTTTTCCAATAATCTTACCTTTGACTCATCTCTTGTAGTTAAATTAAGTCTTCTTTTGAGATAAATCATTATTTAAATTAATACGGATAGTCTACGGGGATGGGCGAGTTTTTACTTAAAAGAACACGTGATACATGTAGATAAAAATCTTTCAAATACAGTAGGAAATTAGCGTGAAACAGATTATTTCATGAAAGTCAAGAACAATTTGTATCATTTTAACCCCTAAATTTATGATTTTTCTTTTTGATAATCAATCGAGAAATGGCTGTAATTAAGAGAAAGAATACAAAGAAAAACCTAAAAGAATTTTGGGCATATTGATATTTATTTTAAAAAAAACTACAATTTTCTTGCATAAAATTATCATCATGCAAAAATATAAATATTATTCGTTACTATTACATTGTTTCTGCCCGAAAAAAATTTTCCTGTATGTTTTTTTTTTACTCTTTGTATTAATAAAAGAAATACCGTAAAATCCAGCGTATAACGCGCAACTATACTTTCAAGCTGCATTTTTTAATCTTTATGTATTTTCACCATAAAACAAGCACCCCCTTTTATACGAAGAAACCTGAAATGTACGTATAAAATATCCTTATGTTTCGAAGTCATTTATTCGAAGTATTACCCCAGGCTTTTGAAAATATAGTATACTTCTCTAGAACTACAAATCTTTAAGTTCATAAGGAATGCATTACTTCAAAATATAAAGAAATACTTTTTATTTAAAGCACTTATTCCTATGCTCGTCAGTTTTTTTTTTATTTTTAAAACTATCACTTTTATACCTGGCTTATACCTGCAGCCATAAATTTCGATCTTATTTTTTGTATTAAAAATTCGCGTTATACGCCGGATTTTACGGTAATCGTTAATAATCATAATATTATATAGATAATCGTAATTCGTATAACACCATTCGAAATAAAAATGTATGCATATATCATACCACCAAGGAGACAAGTCATAAATAAAGATATAAAATGTAAGAGACTCTATATATAGTTGCGTTTGTAAATAATAAAATACTTTCGTAAAATTAAAATTAAAAAAAAAAAAACACTTTGCATAAAGAGATATGAAGTTTTAAACATATGATGTGCAGAATTACATCGCTGAGAATTTAAGGGTTAAATATAAAAGGATTAAAATAGATATTTATAGATACTTGTGTGTAACAAATAATCGGTAAAAAAACAATAAAAATAGATAAGCATAAAGTCTCGAAAATCTACTAGCCCTTTGACATTCCTTAAAAAATTAAGATGAACCAATATTGAAACCAAGATTAATGAAGATTGTAACCAAGTTTCGTAATAAGAACATATGTAATTTTTAATGAATACTCTAAAATGGAATTTTAACATTAAAATTCGATGTGTCTTAGAAAAAAATGAACTTTAAATTTATTTTATAATTTAAATTATGTAACATGAGTAAGTTTAAGGTGATTGAATGCGCTGAGAACCGCGATTTTAAAAAGCGTATAAATCAGGGCTACTCAACCTTTTCCCCCGCCGGCCACATGCATATGACAGATATTTCACGTAGGCCGCAACATGAGTATAATGTGGAAAAGCAGTATAGGGCCAAAGTAGCATTGGACAAACCAATATTGATATAAATATTAAACCTCTCTTATTTTCAGCTTTTATTTTAATACTTTATTAACCGTTCTGCCCTACACACACAAAAAAAATATTTACATTTTTGTATTTTTTGCTGAATTATGGGGTAGTTTCTATTTCCTTTCATCCGTGACCAAACCTCTTGTTTACATTCTACTATCAAAATTGATAGATTTATTGTTTCATTGATAGAATTTCCCACTAAATTTTTAGAACATTATTTTTAAATAAATGAATTTTTTAGTGCAATGGGCCATAACCGGGCATCTCAGAAGAGACCACCGGGTCACATCCGAGCCGCAGGTTAAGTATCACTGGCATAAATGAATACTTTTCTGATATTTAGTATAAGTTGAATTAGAATATACATATATAAAATAGTTTAAATATTATTACAAGAAAAAATTATTTAAATGCTATTTTTTTTTTTTTGTTGTTGACAAAAATGGAGAAAGGGCATATTTTCAAAACATTCTCCTTTTATAAAAATTTTTTTTAAATATTTATTTTATTTAGGTTATATATAGCTAAAACTTCTATACAGGGACTGAATAAAAAAAATTTTCAAAATTCACATTACTTTCAGAGTTACGATCAATTGAAATAGTAATGGATGTTTTTGTTAAAATAACTCTACTCTGATATAAATCCACTTCTTAATTATATATTTAAAAAACATTAGTTCGACTTTGGTGTAAAAGTCTATAGGTTAAAGCTATATAGTTAAAACATTATTATTGTTATAAAATCATTTTACATAAAAGAATTTTTTGAAAATGCGTTCTTTTTTTTTCATTTTTTGCCAAAAAATTGCATTTAGATCAGTTTTTTTAGCAATAATATTCTCAGTTATGCATATACATTCTAATTCAAAGAGGAATTTCAATAGCAAAAAAGTATCCTTTTTACGCTTTTTTTTTTCAAATCCCGGCTCCACACTTAGTCAGTCACCATAAGGTGATAGTTGTTTTGTGGTAACATATTTTGGAAAAGAAATTCAAAACGAACTTGAAGCGAAATGAATTTTTATTCTCGAAGTATGTATTGTAGAGATTTTATTAAAATAAAAGCCGAAGGATTAATTTTGTTATGATTCAAGAAAGATCAAGGATTCCCAAGTCTTGGCCCGAAGGAAAACATTATACTTAATGAAGTGTGGTGAGATAAAGAATCTATGCTTTGGAAAACCTGCACTCCGTAACATTAATTCGATTGATTTGCGACGCTGACATGGAGGATTAGTGGACCAATACAATAATTCAGTCTAGACGGGATAGATCATAATGTATTCTTTGGTCTCTAGAAAGATATAAAAACGGCGTGAAAAAAATAAGAATAATAGTACATTCTAAGCGATTAACAAAGCCGTTGCGATTATGCTGTTCTCTTTTAATGGATGGTCAGAGAAAATATGGTATGCTTAAAATAACTTAGCGAAAATAATGTGGAAATGTGAGCCAGTTAAAAAACCTTTTATCGTCTTGTTCTTGTTATCTTTTTTTAAAATTCAAAATCCGTATTTTTAGCATTGTTACGAATTTTGCGTAAGGAATGCTTAATTTTATCTTAAATTAGTATAAATAATTTATATCTAGATGTTTAATACATTAATATTACTTTCTGGTTTATTTATTCTAATGCAGAAACGCGTCAGCATTTGCTACTTCCGTTTTTGTTGTCCTCGTTTTCATCCGTTTCTTTGTTGACAGGGTCGGATTCTTCTTGCATGGAAGTCACAATCTCGCCATCAATTAGCATTTGAAATCCACAGTCTTCTGCATCGTATTCCCTCCAGGTTTCTACATCAACAAAACTCAACAAAAGAGCATGTATACACCCCTCAGTTGGAAACAAACTGGCCTAATATATTTACCAAAGATATTTGCCGCAGATGTTTACCAAATCACACACAGCTGAAATCCCCCAAATGTCCCTCACCTTGGCTTTTCCCGTCACTTTTGGCCGCATAAGAAACAAATGTTGAGCATTGCACTGTTAGAAAACGTATCCGGAATTTGGTTCGGATATTTGACGCTCCGGATAATAAACCTTCGAATAAACGACGTTCTACTGTAACAATAAAAGGCTGCCTACTCCATTGCTTCGTCATGAATATTGGTCCGTTCATCATTGAATCGCCGAGCACGCTTTCTCACCATTTCATTACTCACTACAATTTCATCATAAATCTCCACAAGATGGCGATGAATTTCAACTGGCTTAACATTTATTGCTTTTAAAAAACCGGATCACTGAACGCACTTCCCAGTCGATGAGATCGATCATCGTCTTAGCCATTTTAAACTCTCACTAACACGTGTAAAAACAACACATTTCGGTTGTAATGACGTCAGTCCAGTGACTTCATTACAACCGAAAATTAACCAAAGACACGTATGTGCAAACGTTGAACTGTGGTGCTATCATTGCGGTTGTAGTAGACCGAAACGGTGCTTAGTATACACGCCTGGTATATATACAGTCGACTCTCGATTATTCGAAGTTGAAGGGACCAATGAAAAACTTCGCATTACTCTGGTCAACATGATTTTTGTCTCATGAGTACCAATAGTTGTACTTAATGCAGTTTTTTTATCTTATTTTCAAATATGTATTCGGAATATCTCCATCACCCACAGTTTTTTTTAAATTTAAATTCCAATTAATGGATGACCATTTGTCCATTGTAAAATAAAAACTCCTAGAGCATTGTAAATGTGATGGAACCACATGAGCTAACTCAAATGGTATCATTGCTACTGTTGCGCAAGTTCAGACGTGTACAGACACTTTGGCACCAGACACAACAGACAGGCACAGACATGGTCTGGACTAGCATGCATTCATTAGAACGATGTCAGTTGTGAGATAGTAGTGAACCAGTAAACACGTAATTGTGAGTGCTTTGTGTCTGGATTGTTGTATGTTACGTATTTGCAAATTTATTTCTTTTAATTTGTTGTTAGTTACAAAATGCATAGAGCTTCTTTAAAACATCATAACAACTTTTGTTATATATGTGGTGAAGTGACGCTCAAGTCCCAAAGGCGAAACCTTATTCCATTAGTAAAAAAGTGTTATGAACTTTATTTTGGGTGTAAAGGGGGGGGGGACCAAACAAGGACCTGGGCTCCAAATATCTGTTGTTTATCGTGTAGAAGGCTTCTCACTGCATGGAAGAATGGCACATGACACATGCCATTTGCTATCGCTATGATTTGGAGGGAACCCAAAGATCACTCTTCTGACTGTTATTTCTTCTTAACAAACATCAAAGGGATTACGTCAAAACCAAAACATACAGTGTTGTACCCTGACTTTCAATCAGCAAGGAGACCAGTTCCACACAGCGAAGAATTGCCTATACCAAAGACTCCAGAACATGTGACATTAGATGAAGAGAGCTCAGATTCCAATAGAAGTAAGGAAAAAGAAACAGTTTGTGGTGATACAGCTTTTGAACCAAGCTGTTCATCTGAGCCTCATTTATTGACTCAAGAAGATCTTAACGATCTCATACGACGTTTAATGTTATCCAAAAACCAGTCTGAAATGCTTGGTTTCCGGATAAAAGGATGGAATCTTCTTCAAAAGAATACAAAGATATGTACTTATCGTAGTCGTCATTCTCAATGTAAAGACTATTTTTCTGAAGAAAATGGCTTAGTGTTTTGTAATGACATTTCTTTTCTTACGGAGACATTTGGTATTGAACATAACCCTATAGAATGGCGCTTGTTCATTGATTCCTCCAAAGCAAGTTTAAAAGCAGTGCTTCTGCATAATGGAAATAAATTCCCATCAATACCTGTGGCTCACTCTGCTAGTATGAAAGAAACATATGAAAACTTTCAATTTATATTGGAAAAGCTTCACTATGCAGTGTATGAATGGAATATTTGTGGTGATTTGAAGGTAATTGCACTTATTCTTGGTCTGCGGCTTGGTTACACAAAGTACTGTTGTTTTTTGTGTCTTTGGGATAGTAGGGACAGAAAAAACTATTACATCAGAAAAGAATAGCCTTAACGCGAATCATTCATTTCTGGACAGAAAAATGTGAAACATGACGCATTGTGTAATCTTAAAAATGTGTATCTACCTCCGTTACATATCCAACTAGGATTAATGAAGAATTTCGTGAAAGCAATGGGCAATACACCTGGTTTCATGCACTTAAAACAGAAGTTTCCTAAAATTAGTGAAGCAAAAATTAAAGAAGGGATATTTGTGGGTCCACAAATGCGATCACTAATGCATGATGAGAAGTTTGAGGAACTATTAAATCCACTGGAGAAAGCAGCTTGGCAAGCATTCAAAAATGTAACTCAGTTTTTTTGGGAAATCTAAAGGCGAAAAATTACCGTGATATTGTTCATGATCTTATTCATCTTATAAAAATTTGGGCTGTAATATGTCCTTAAAAATACACTTCCTGCACTCGCACTTAGATTTCTTCCCGGAAAATCTTGGTGCAGTGAGCGATGAGCCCGGGGAACGCTTTCATCAGGAAATTTCAGTGATAGAAAAGGGATATCAAGGCAAATGGAATGCTAGTATGCTGACCGATTATTGTTGGACCATCAAGAGGGATACTCCACGGGCGAAATAAAAGAAAATCGCGATTTCTTAATTTCTAGATGAGTCCGAATGTTCGAATATTGTGTACTTAAGAATGTAGAAAATATTAAAGTGTTTCAATTATAAATGCCTGCCTCTCAAAAACCTTGCGTGATGAAGAAACATCGATATATATCATATTTGAATTCAGGAGAAAAAAATGCTATCAGAATCACATATTTTTCTTTCTGAGACAAAAAAAATGTTTCTTTTTTGTTACCCAGTGTTATTAAGGGGGTAGAAAAAATTCCCAAAATATAAGTTGAAGGAATTTGGACTACCTGTTTCCCACGAAGAGAAATTTTTTTCCTAACACATTTAAATTTGAAACTATGTTATAAAACAACAATCGTGTACATATGTATAAAATTATTTTTAAGTATTTTTAAAAAGTAATATTATACAGAAGTCAAAAGTCATGTATTAAAATAATACATTCAATACATGCATACACAGTCCTACGCATCTCATCTTCACAATAGCGGGCCATCCTTTCTGAATACATGTGTAGCAAGGCTATATATTAAACAAAAGATATGGACGGCTGACAACAGTTGCGGTAGGTCTATTGTGCCCTTGAAGAAGGAAAACAATAAAAGCGCCTTTTATTCTGAGGAACCGGAAAACACAAAGAAAGGGTAGCAGACAGATAGTCATCAAAGGGGCTACGTTTCAGGGGAGACACGCAGACAATACAATGCAAAACTTGTAAGCTCCAACCTGTTTGCTACAGGACTCTACATGATAGTGAGTGTTCGAATTGTGGAGAGTTTTATAAGATAACTTCGAATTATCGTAGTCTGGCCAGCCACAGATTTTGCTTCAAAATATTGAGTGTACCAAAAAGGATTGTTTTAGTTCGAAATATCAGGAGTTTTTCTAGGGCCTGAGCATATACTTTGAATTATCGAGAGGTTCGTACTATCGAAGATTTGAATTATCGAGAGTCGACTTTATAATTTAAAAAAGGCCTTTTTGTTTTAGCAGTATTTTACAGAATATATTTTTCATTGCCTCCAAAAGTCTTATTAGAAGTACGGATTTATATATCTATTTGTTTTGAATGCTTAAAATTATTCTATTCATTCAAAACTAAATTTTTTTCACTAGCTATTTCAACAATAAATTTTATAACACTATAAAAGAAGCGTCAATTTTAGAGAAATTTTTGTAATTAAAATAATGCTTATTAACCAAGAAAACTGAGACTAAGACTAGGGCTAGTGCAAGTAGGAAAGTATTCATCTACGGGGAAAAGAAATCTTTGATATATAACCTAGTAATTTAAAATAAATTTTGTCTCTTGTAACAACGTGCTTTGCGAGTAAAATTACGTTTTGCCTTATATTAAAGCTAATTCTCATTAAAACATACTATTTATTAGTCCTTTAATTAGTGATTGGATATCCACAACATAAAAAATAAAAAGTACAGTACATTGATTTCCCTTCTGAGAATTAATATCGTTAATGACGTTTCTATCGTAAAGGTGAAACATAAAATTAAGCTAAAAATAAAACTTGCTTTTGGTGGCAACTTGGCCTATAAATTTAATTACTTTGATTATAATTAGAACTGGTATTTTTAATTGAGCCATGATATATAGCAGGATAGAATATTTGAGATCAGATAACAGAAAATAATATTGTATGCTTGGAAACCATCTGGGGCCGAGAGTGTCATTTAAGGTATGAGGTCTGAATCCAGTGAGTTCTTTCGAAATTTGAATACGACGTTAATTAAAAGAAAATTATCTGAATCGGATAAACTTTGATGTATTGGGAATAATAGTTTAAAGATATTTCATACCTTACAATAAATCCTATCTATTCCACAAACATGTGCTAAAAGATTTCGATACTCTCAGTTTTATTTGAAGCTGTCTTCAAATAAGGTTGAAGAATAAGACCAAGAATCTTAAGACTTTTCCAGACAGAAAACTATTCGATATATTAATATTTTATCCTGGAGTCGGTAGTTCTTGGAGAATAGCAAGAATTTTTTTACACCTTATTTCTCTTTAAATCAATTCATTTTTTCAAGCATAAAATACAGTTTCATATTTCGTCTTATGTATTGCGCATTGTTAAATTTGCTTTAATTTTTCATGTTGAATAAAATGTTGCATATATATTGCATATTTCTCAATTTTAAAAATAGGATATAACTAATCGCGTTTTGTAATTTTAATTTGAAAATGAGATAGTGATTATTGAAAAAATTATGAAGATAAATTACACAAATTTTCTGTGTAATGTTAGAATTGTCTTCACCAACTTTTGTAGAAATAACTGCACTATTACAACATTTACAACCGTGTGTAAGATTTACAAGTGTTTCGTAAGCAATTTGATATGGCAATTAAGATAAAATATTCCGCTTCTCTTTGTAAAAATTTAAATTTCGCTAATGTTTTAGATTATTTCAAATTTGAATAGTAATGTAACGCATGAATGTTGAAAAAATTACAAATTTGCTCATAGACTTTTAGTTTAAAGTAGGCTGCTTTTATGTAAATTTTATAATTTTTAAAAAAAATTTAATTAAATGTTTAAAACATTTATATACTTCTTCCCTTTGCGATTTTAACATTTTCTTCACATAATTTATGAGATAAAACTGAATACCGCGAAAAAGACCGCACACATCCAAATTTTAAAAATAAGTTTTCCCATATTATTGGATACCTTAAATAGTTAATACTTGTGAATGTTACTTTCTTTAAATGCAAAAAATGCATTTCTGCCTCAAATTTTATTTGTATATACGTATGTTCATTATGAACTGATTTTTTAAAATCATATATCAACAACTGTCTGCCATTGAAAGCTTATAGTTAAATCCAAATACTTTATAAACTTTCCTCCTGTAGAAGGAATAACTTTCAGTTGTAAATTTTTTTTAAAAATTAAAGAAATGCTCTTCGACAGGCCACCACTTGTCAAGTGCTAGAGTGTTGTTTTTTCCAGATGGCTGGTTTTGTAGCCATAAGCCAGAGGGTCCCAAATATTTCCCAATATCGGCCTCCTTTAAAATGGAAATTTTCTTCCTGGGCCCTTTACATTTTTAATCATGGTGTTGATACTTATAACTGCACATAAAAAGCCTAACGATAACAATTTAATTAAGAATATATACAGAAAATTAGAACAAAAAAGGATTTCTTAGACAAATGTTTTACTTTTTACACTATGACATTCCTCTCTTTAGGGGAAGTGGAACACACCTCCCTTTCAAAATCAACCATACACTTTTGTTTAGAAACCTTGGAGTTTTGGAACATATTTCTCATATTACAGTTATACAAATCTCAGTGAAATGTCGTTCAGAGAAAAAAATTAACATTTTTCGTTAGCCAAGTGCAAGCCATTCGGATAATTTAACATTTTAGTTGTTTTAAGTGGGACTTTTATTCAAAAAATACAAAAATTTCAGCTGAATCCTTCAAAGTCAGTGTCAGAATCTGGGTTTTTGAATAGTTCGTAAAACTCAAATTCACTAATTGAAATATCTGATCCAGTTGTTTAAAATAAAATTATAAATGTATTTCCTTTTCCACTCATTTTCTGAGTACGAAAGAAATCATACAAAAAAAGAATAGAAACAGATAAAATACAATATATTAAATGAACAAAATAAATGTGTTACATTGATCTATATAACAACAATTTGATTGGAACCTTTTTTACACGTTTGACAATATTTTCACAACTGTGGCATCATGTTTAAAAATAATAGGACTTTTTCTCGAGTTTTGAATTTTTGGTAAATTTTTGGAAAAAAAAACTGACTAATCGGCTTATATTCGGAAATATTTTTTTTTTCCTAATCGGGCCATGAGTTGATATTTTACTATTGCAGACCTAGAATACTCCCCGGAATCTAGTATCTCTTTTTAGTGCGGCACTATACAGATAAATTTAACGGTAAGACTAATGAGATATGAAATGAGTATTATAAGAGTATTTACAGAGGAATAATATCTTGATATATGTTCAGTGTGAAACAAAGTTGTTGCATAACGACACCCGCAAATTGAGAACCATGATCGCTAATTAATCTTTTAAGGTAAGCCTATCGTAATATGACTATGACTTCTTCTATTAGAGTTGTAGCACATTTTCTAGAAGTGGCTTGAGCGAGAGCAAAAAGCTCAACCCATCTTGTACAACAGTGTTCAACAATAAATATCCATTTCTTTCCGGATGAACTTTCAGGCAAAGGTTCAAACAGATACCAATAGCCGCAAGTTATTTTGACACCTAGTTTCCTCCCCAGAGGGAAGGAAGGAGTTCTAACGATACCAAATAGTACAGGGAATTTAATTTTCCGGAGCACTCAAGCCGAAGTGCCATTCAAGGAATCATTTACATGCCGCACCATCATACGGCATGGACACTATCGATTTTTTGCATCATGAAAATCCACACACTTGGGCCGGGGTCAAACCTGTAAACTTGGGCGTGCAAGGCCAGTGCCAAACCAGCTACGCCAACCAGCCCGTTATATTCGAAAATGTAAGGTACATTATACCTACCATAAAATCCGGCGAATAATGCGCATTTTTAACAAGAAAAATAAGATCAAAATTTATACGGATATGCGATATATACAGGATATAAAAATGATAGCTTTAAAAATAAAGAAATGATGAGCGTAAGAAAATTAGATTATGTATTTAAATATTGTTTATTTTTAAAAAATGATATATCTTTTATGAATTTTCATTATAGGATAACGAAAAATAATATTCGTCATCCATTATATCTTCATACAAATCATTGGATTCTATTTCCTTCTTTCAATTCCTACTATTAGTTCCAACTCTCTATATATATTTATCTTGTTCAAATTTTCAATCGTTAATAAAATGCATTTTAAAGCACTCAATTGAGCTCAACTTTTATCTACACGATTATTTTGGATGACACAATACAGTAATTTAATTATAATTAATAAAAAATAATTGATTAAAACTAATTATTATATTACTAAACTAATTATATATAATCTATACAGTATTAAACTAATTAATCTATATACTATTGTTTGGGGTAATTGTACGATAATTTAATTATAATTAATTAAAATTAATTAGTTAAAGAATTACAGATACAGCCACGTTGGCTTCATTTTTAGCGACTTGGATCAAAACTTTAAAGATTTTTATCTCACGTTTCAAAGCATTCAGTTGAACTGAAATTATATATACACGATTGTTTTGGATGATAATACGACACATTAATGATAATAAAATTAATTGCCACTTAAAGTTGTTATTCTATCATATGTATATACATATTTATATCAATTGTAACTATTTAATAAGTAGGAAACTAATATTAATTTTTTTTGTTGATCTAAGTAGGAATTGACTAAGAATTTTTTTTATATATTGCTTGTTCATGATAGCTTTTACTATAATCCGTAAATAATCATTTACCATCTCATCTAGACTGTTAGATATACTGTGTTTTTAAATAATTCTTTTAATTATATCAGGTGTCATTTCACTTAATGCTTTAATTATCCACTCAGAATCTTTTATTTTTTAACTTTAAAAGGCAAGACCAATGAAAAGGTACATTTGCGCATTCTACGGCGAATATGCCTAAGACTTGAAAAATGCAGTTTTAAAGTACGTTAGAATATATGGCATATATATTAAAACGGATTTTTTAATTCAATAATAACAATCTTTAAAAATTAAGGAAAATTAATACAGAAAAAAAATTTCAACTATGCCCAATATATCCCTTCAATACCATATATTCGCTGTGAACTTCCTTAGACTTCATGCGGTTCACCTGGACCTCGATGGAATCCCTGCTCCAAACCTTTGAAAAAAATTAGATCAGAACTGAGACCTCGAAAAAAAGAATGAGAGCTTAACACTTAATTTACCCCAAAACTGTCACTTGAAACAGTTGACGTATGCAGCATAGACATCAAAGTTCTTTCTCGGTTGAAAGATGGGAATCTGATGCTGAAATATGGGGCACACCATCATTTTAAATTACGTCAAAAGACTTATATATAATTTTAAAGTTCCTTTAAAATATGATACTTATTTTAATTAGTCTGATGAAATGACATTTCTCTCTAAAAATCCAGTCACCCGTAATTTTAAGATATGACTTTATCGATAGCAGGGAATGGAATACTTCAGGAATTTAAGAACAGCTTAAATAACTTTAGAGACTTATAATAAGTATTTTAATGACAGTTAAAGGAAGTTACTCATATTTTTTGTTCCTCCTGCCATTTTTTTTAATGTATCAAAATTCTGTTCCATTGATAAATTATTTATATTTAAATTTCCTCTATATATAGATGTATTCAATAACTATTAATGAAAATTTTTGTGAAGAAATCATTTACTTACTGTTTTAATTTCCAAATTTATTTGATGTATATATTAGGGTGGATTATAAATAATATTTTTTTCAGAATCTCAAAATCTACCTATACGTAAAAGATGTTCTTTCGTATATAGATGAAATAGAAAATAAAATAAAAATCGGTTTTTATGATAAGTACTGCCATTAGAGGAATGAAGTTTAGGTATTTGAGCTCTTTTTATGGTAAAAAGCAAGTTATTTTTACTAAGGAAATTCATGTAATTTGGTATTTTTTAACATTTATTGTGATGTGTGAGAAGATATCTACTAAATAGTTACTAGAAAATCACATCAAGTACATTTAACAGGTTCTTTAGTATTAAAGTTTTTTTTTTCAATAAATCTTTTTCTGTTGAAACTACAGAACTCGTTACAGTAGAGGAAACGGAAAAAAGCTTGGATCGGTCTGATTCAACCGCGCGAGGAGAGGCAGAGCTAGGGTTATGAAATGTTGCGAGATGTACATATATATTGTAATATTCAGTACTCATTACTCATTTATCAATAACCATCGTTTTCAGTTATTTAAATAGTAGAAAAATAATTTTATTCCCCCCCTCCCCCGTTTTTCGAAAATCCAACCGCTTTGTTGGTATATTAAATTTTGAAAATATTTTTTTAATTATTTTTTCCTGATCTCCATACCACAAACATCTTTATCGTATAAGTAGATTCTAATTAATAATGAGTTTTTTTCTCTATGTAACCACCATCCACCTTATTTTATAGTAAAACTCCTCATTTCTGAAAAAAATAATTTCTAATATAACGCACAAAATGAAATTAAATTTTCCTTATTTTCTAGTGATTTCATATTCAAGGTTTAGTATCTAATAGATAGGCACGAATTACTAGTCTATGCTAAAATGCTATGTACATTAATTTTTAGTTAAAATACACATAGTTCATTTCTTTAAAAAGAAATAGCTTTGAAAATATGCTGAAGTCTATTGATTTTTATTCTTGATTGCGTTCAGCCTAACTCGGAACATAGCGTTTCGTTTGTAAAAATCTTTGTGAATAATCTATGTTTATCTCCCCTTTACTTCAAAACAAATTCTTTTGTCTCTTTATCGCACATCGCTGATTCAATTAAAAGAGAATAATTATACCTAAAATTAAAAATATGTTCGCTTAATATTGCACCCAAGAGAAATTTTCCGGGCTCAAATGATAAATTATGAATTTCTTTAAATTAACAGCATTACTAAATATTACAGAAGAATCAACAGCTTTCGTTAATTGCTTTAAGAAAATTACAACAAACAAATGCGTGGACATTGAAAAAGGTTTTGCTTAGGTTTCTCAAGATTTATACATTTCCCTCGCCCCCCCCCTCATCTTTTGAAAAATGCTATGTTAGGAAAAATTATATAAAGATTAATTTATTATTTTTTAAAATATGCTATACAAAAAAGTTTAATATACAAAAATATTACTGTTTCTGTTTTTGATTTTAGAGTTGCTTTGTGTTAGGAATAATAAATTAAAGGAAAATATATTATTTCAAATAAAGGTAATTGTACATATTCAATCTGCAAAAAATACTGTTGGTCTTTGTCCTTTTTGAATTTTAAAGTCAATATATGTTAGGAAAAGTTATTTAGAAGTAATTTATTAGGTTGTTTTTCTTAAAAAAAAATTGTGAGAAATTTAATTTTCAGAAAGTATTATTGTTCCCATATTTAAAATTTTGAATACGTTGGTTATATTTTATTTTAGTTTAACACTTTCATGGCAAATGGAAACATCACCCTCCCCCCATTTTAAAATTCATGATTGTCATATTTAATTATAACCTTATCTGTATTTTTATACACAAAATTTCAAAATAGAACGTATGACGATGAACGCTTAGGAAAAAAAGCAGTTAAATCAATCGGTAACACTAATAAAGCATTCGTGGAATATATTCTTGTTCATACGAGGGCTGTTTTTTAAGTAAGGTCCGTTTAAAAAAATAACGACAATATTTTGTTTTAAAAATCCTTTATTTTAGGGTTTTACATACTTTTGCCTATTTTTCTTCATAGTTGCAGAGTTTATTAATGCACTTGTCATACCTCAGAAATAAAGTTTTGAAAACCCTCTTCAAAGAAGTCGGCCGCCTGGTCGGACAGCCAAGAGTTCACGGCCGCTTTCACTTCTTCGTTGTCACTGAAGCGCTTCCCGCCAAGACTGTGTTTGAGGTACTGGAAAAGGTGGAAATCACTGGGAGCAAGATCGGGGCTGAATGGTGCATGGTCTAAAACCTTCCAGCCAAAAGATTAGATTAAATCCCGATTCGTTCGAGAAGTGTGAGGCTCTCACCTTTAAACTTCCAGAACCCATTTTCGAACTTTGCTGTCACTCATTGCTTCAGTGCCATAAACTTCTGTTGTCTGGCGATGAATGTCTGCAGCCGACATGTTTCTCGCAGTCAACAAACGGATAACAGACCCATCTCCCACTTGGCGTGTGTGATTCAACCACCTTAAACATTTTAAAGACGCACAGCGAAGCTTACAAGATTGCTACAGAGCTGGAAATGGCGCGAGTGTGTTCGCAAGGGATGCTGGTCAGTGACGCAGAGACTCGTTGCGGCGTACGCGCGAACTAGGGAACTATACGCGCCAACGGGCCTTACTTAAAAAATAACCCTCGTATTACTTATTCCAGCTGTGTCGTGCAATAATATATTACTGTGTTTTCATATGTTTTTGTTTTTCGTACAATTTTGTGCAATAAAAAGTAAATTTGAACCAAAAGGAAACGAAATACCTGATAAGACAAATAATTCTTATTCCCATAAAATTTAAAATTCTGAAAGAAAAACATTGTTACGTATTTTTATTACGGTTTTATTTATTTTACGTCTAAACAAACTAAACAGTTGCATACTTACATTAACTCTTAGCAACCTTATGGTCTTAAGACGGTCCAGCACATGAATTTTCGAAAAATTATCGATTTTCTCTTTTTTATATTTTCTAAGAGTTCAAATATTTCTGTTTAAAATGATATATGATATGAGGAAATACGATAATTAGAAGTATTTTAATTAATTTTTTTAAGTGAAGTTACTCCTTGAGAAGCGCATCAAATGAGATCTGCTAAGAGCACCTGTGTTTTCCCTTGCATAAGTTTCTGTTCAAGTGGAAAAAGTGGATTGGGAATATCCAAAAGTGTATGGGTGCACGTATTTTGTTCAAATGAGGCAGTTAATAACACCATATGACCAGCGATTCCAAAATCTACTTTTGCGGCTAAACCCTAAAAACGCTAAAATTGGGGTAAATATGGCTTTTGCGCAGTTCAATATGAGAAATGTGGCAAAATTAATTATCTTAAAACATTGTAAGATTGAACTTGTAACTCATAATTGTATGCTGCCATGATTCAAAAAATTGAATGCACGTAGGATTTGTGTAGCCGAATGAAAGCATCTTGAGCTAAATTGTTACCTAATGTAAAGCTAAATTGTTAAAAATAATGGAAAAAAGAAAATTACAATAGCTTTTTATTGAATCAAAGGATAGAGAAAATGCATCATATGCTTCTGGAAAGTACTAAAAAAAGTGAATGCTCAAAAATTACAAATTTTTACTTTAAAGCCTGGCTTTTCAAAATTTAATGTTTTTTTTTTTATTTTATGAACCTTTTTCCGAAAAACTACGTATTATATAATCCTCAAATTTTCAGTTAACATACTTTTAACATGTTTACACATTTTAAAGGAGGGAATCGGATATATCTAGCAAAATTTTTAAATAAGGCTTTTTTAAACTAATTTTTAGGGGGGGGGAGAGATTGGACATTTTGTGAAAAATTCATAATTATTTTTTTAAAAAAAATCTCTACTTTAAAGTTTTATTGGTAATATACATAACCTGCTGTAAAAATTTTATCCATAAGAAGAAAGTAGGCTCTGAGAAAAAGGTATATAAACTTACGTAATTTAACATGGGTTCCTATTGACATGCCGGATCCCCTTTATGGTTAATACAAACATGGAAATAATATATTTTTGACATAATTCTTATTTATTATGCTAAAACATGATAGTTGTCGTACATTAACATATTCTAAAATATTTATTTATATGCTAAACGTTATGAGAAATTACATAAGAAAAATGAATTACGCTTGGTAATTTTCACTGCAAACACAATATAGTTACTTTGTACTTCCCAAAATGTAGTTACAAAATACAGGGACTCGTAATAAGAAATTATAAAACAAGTGCCGATTAAAAAAAATTTTAATAAATCCTGACTTTACTTAAGCATTATTCCAATGCATTATAATGAAAGAGAAATATTTTTAAAAGGATTAATCAATGAAAGTCAAGTAAGAACATCTTAAATTTAATTTGAATTGCTAATTTACATTCATTCTTTGTTTCAAGAACCGTTGAAAACTGCACTTTGTAAATTAAAATTTTAGACTAAAAACGTATGAAAAAAGGGTAAAAATTTAAAGCTTGAGAAGTGAAAAATTAAATATCACGACAAGAAATAATTTGAAGTATTATTATTTTAAAAATAAAGATGAATTTACATTCATTTTAATGCTTTTATCAATTTTTTTTTAATAAAATGATGAAATTTGTAGAATTTTTGTTAAAATATAAGGAAAACGAATACATTTTAAAACTATTTCGTAATTTTATTTTGATTAGCACCTCATTTATAGTACTCCTTTTTATAATTGAATTCTGTTTTCATAGGTATTCTTTTAGACTATTATAACAGTATCTTCCGTATTAAAAATAGTCCTACAGATTTTTATTACTATATATATATATATATATATATATAATATTATTACCATATATATTATTTATTCAAAATAAAGGAAATTCATATTTTAGTAATAATTTAGAACATACATTAAATTAAAAAAATATATCATTATATTCTGAACGTTTTATCTTACCATAAAAAAACTCTCGAAATTCTTTTAAAAAAATAATTTTATTTCCTGTTCATAGGTGTATCAAATAAATATAAATAATCTAAAGTGTATATTATTTTTAATAATGAAACCATAAAAAAATTAAAATGTGATTAATGTGAATATAAGTTTGTACTGTCTATAAATACTTATTTGAGTGTTTAAAATTAATCACTTAATACGTATAAATTATATATATAATGTTATCTATCACGTAGCTAGGTTCTCAGGCATGATTTTTCTTTCCAAATGAGGTATTCTAATATTTTTTTTAAAAAATCTATCACTCTTGCCACAAATATCTGTATTTATTAAATTATTTTTTAATTGTATTTGAATGTCTGGAAATGAGATTGATTAGTGTTATTGTTTTTTATAATCACTTTCGGTAACTCTGATAAAAATTTATATATGGTTTGCAATTATTGTACGTGAATGAAATGTTACGGACTTGATTTAAGACATTTTGTTATTAAGGCAGTGCTTCTCAAACTATTAATATCTGTGTCCCAAATTTCAATAATAATTTTCCCCTCCCATTCAGTAACAATGTATTTTTTTTTAAAAAAATAAATTCATTTGCAAAACTCCTCATGCTCCACATTGCATAACATGAGGCTTTCAGACGTAAGTGGTATAACATCATTATAAAATTTAAAACAAAATTAAAAATACATTTAATAGACAAATATAAAATAAAAGGAAGGGAGGAAATACACATATATAAAAAAAGGGAAAATAAAACTTTAAAAATCTAAACAATAAACAAATTTTCTTAAGACATCAAGGCTTTCATTACAATTGACCAACAAAGACAAAACAGGTGGCCAGGAAATACCTAAGCGTTTCAACTCCTTTTTTAAAATTTTCTCATTTACAAAAATGTAGGTTACAACTTTTCAACAAGACATGTTCCGCGGTTTTAGCATCCAGACCACAAGAACAAATATCATTACCATTTAAATTGCATTAATTGCGTCATTAACAATGTATTGAGTATAATAATAATATACTTTGAAGCTAAAGCTACAATTCGACCTTAATTAGTTATAAACCGTACTAATTATCAAGATAAGTTTTTAATTCTGTATATGTTACTTTTAAAAGAGACAGATATTTTAATAAAGTTAATTTTAAGTAATGGAATAAGTATTATGTTATTAGTATTAGTGAATTAATTATCGATTACATTGTGTATTACTGTGTGTGTGATACATTTATTAGTATTATATATCATATTAGCACTCTCTGACGTGTATTATTTTTAATATGTCAGAATGCATATTTTGTTTTGCTTCCTTTAAATTAATAATTTTTTAAATATTTTTATTTTTATTTTTGATAAACTTGCGCACCCCTTGCAAGAATATCAAGCCCCCATGGGGGGACGCACCCCACAGTTTCAGAAACTTTGTCTTAAGGTAATGCTTATTTTCTTAGGAGGTTGGAATCGTGAGAAGGATGAGGGGGCTTTTATACTTTAAACATCCAAATTTTCTTTAAACTAACATAAAAATTACGTCATGAAACACAACATAACAAATACACGCGGACATATAAGACAGTCACATTCCCTTTTCGCTCCAGAGATCTAAGCCTTTTACAGTTTTGGTCAGCCGGAAGCTATTAGAATCACATGATTTCCGGGAAGAGTTTTTCTGATTGGTTGGAATACGCGGATGATGCAAGAGTGCATCATTCTGCTTTAAAAACGCTAAAGTTTCAGTTTCGGGAAGATAGTTGTGATTATTTGCAATTAGGCGCCTAAACTAAAAATGAATTATCACACGAAAAGTCTTGGAGAGTTCAAGATCATTATGAATTAAATAAAATCTCTCGAGAAAAAATTTAAATTGTGAATTATTATTATATATTTACAGTTTATTACTGCAATGTGAACAATATTTTACAACATTGATTTACAAGTTCGAAATTTGGATCATAAATAAATTGGCAATTAAATTGCTTTTTTTACTATTCTCTAAATTAATGTCGTTATTATAAACATATATAATGTAAAATATGGTTCATGCTGCAGTAATAATAAATATTTGTCTGAAAATATTGCTTCAGATTCTAGTCAGTTTTACAAACTTTTTTGCTGTTGTTATCGGGAAATATCTTCAAAGTCTCTTAAGCTTAGAAATTATACCGGGGTACATTTTTCTCTGATAAAATAAATGGTCAGTTGTGCAGATGTCATTTGGAACATAAGCCTCAAAATTTTTTTAATTTAGCTTTTCATCAGTTTTTTTTTCTCTCGATAAAAAATACATTTAATTAAAAAGCATCTCTTTAAGAAATCTAAAACTAATGTACAGGTATAAAGAAATGTAAGATAGGTACTATTTCTTAAGACTAGTGATTTCGATATACATATTTTGTAATAAGTAATAGAAATAAAAGATGGCGAGAGATATGTCAAATACCTCAAAGGAAGAGTAAATTGGTTTACTTTAAAATATAGTAGCATATTTCTTTCTAAGAAATAAAGTATTATATATAAAATATGCACAATCAATAAATGTTACAGCAATAAATGTCATCAGAATAAAGAAATAATTTTTTTTCCCTTTTAAGAATTATTTTATCAAGTAAAATAACATTTACTAGAATGTAAGGATATTTATACTTTATGGAATATTTATTTAAATTAAATAAAAAAGAAACTAAGATCTATTGAAAAACAATCGCACTTTAATTAAATCAGTTTTATGCATTAGATCATTTAAATTAAGTTATTGGTGAAAAGATCTGAATAATCTTATTTTCATTTATAATTTAAATGACGAGCGATTAGTATTTCTGAAGCAGTATCACGTGACGAAGAGAACCTAGAAATTGGAACGTTAACGAATTGGTACCTCAACGTGGAAAGTTTCTATTTTGTTTACGCAGGGATTTTTATGCTCAATCAAAGCTGATTCCTTGAATTCCACATGGTGTCTTTTCCTGGGAATTAATGTAGAACCTGCATCCCATTGGCTCTCTCTCTCTCTATTAGATTTCTGTCTAGCATCTAGTCTTATGAGGGGCTCATTTTAGGTATAATAATACCCCGAACTTCGCGATAGGAGGACTGAGTGATAAATACGTAGGTTGAATTCGTGTAAGACGGGGAATAATTTCGCTCATATAATTACTTTTAGTTGGAACAGAAGACGAAGAAAAATATAATTTAGGGGATAAAAGTTCTCTCACAATAAAGTCTTACATATTACACGAATACAGAATCACAAATCGAAATTATTTTGATGTGTGTAGAATGTTTCATAAAATTTAACAAATTAGTCTGCTGGCTCAAAGAGTTTTTTTCCTCGTAAAATTAACTCGTAGCATGCCAACAATTTTTTTATTCCTTGTTTTTTTGCTGAAAAATAAGCTCTTCATTAGAGCCTATTTTTTCTTTAATTTGTAACCCTTTTTCAGTTAAACTCAGACCTTCTGTTAAGGTATCCGACTGGTTGCGACAACTTTTTTTTCATAGGAATTTTTTGTTGTTGTTATTTTTAGATTTATTTAGTGCCTTTTAAGAAAAATGTGCTAAAATTAAGAAGAGGAAAAAAATTATTATTACTAGAATGGGAAAAAATAGGTAAAAATTGACAAAAAATAGCATAAACGCGGTCCATTCTGTACCAAAGGATTATGAACAAATTTTCAATTTTTTCAATCTAATGTGTTGATATGTTATTCAGTTTTGAAATGATTTTCAGGATAAGAGATATTTTCTTTTTTACAAAAACTAGAGCACTTTATTTTAGTTATTACATAAAAAAAGCTTAAAAAAAAACAGTGATTATATAAACATAAGGGACTGTAAATTTTGTAATAAAACAGTGATTGACACATCTGAAGGTTAAAACACTTCTACTATTATACAGAACATACACAAAAAATTTCGGTTAATTATTTTCAAAACTTTTTTAGCAATCGCTGACCCTTTGATTATTTAAAAAAAAAAACATATTTCGAGTAAAATGAGTTTTAAAGTACGACATCTTGGTTAAAGGAATGGCATCTGCTTTTACTAAAACACTTGTAGTTTTTGTTCTAGTGAACGGAAAATGATAAACTTGGTATTTTTATAAAGCTAATAATATGACCCATAAAATAAAATCATAAGAAAAAGTTGTCAGTTTTTGGCAAAATTCACATCGTTAGGGTAGACGGATACCTTAAATTCCCAACTGTCATTCAATCTTCTGATTGAACTGTGTCTAAAGCCTCGAGTTCTTCAATGTCTTGCTCTTGCTCATGCATTTCTATGTGCTTATCAACTGTTAGCTCTTGATTGAGGGAATCCAGCAGTTTTTAAACATCTTCACTATCCACTTCTAAATTTTTTTGCCTGGCAAGATCAACAACACCTTCAATCATATTACCAATTTCATCAGACTCTAACACTGATTCCGCCTGAGTTTCAGTGATGGTAAAAAGGGGACAATTTTTTTCAGACACCATTTAAAGTTTCTTGAGAAACTTCATTCCAAGATTGTCCAGTTATTATCGTTCCATCTAAAACTTTGAATTGTTTCCTAAGTCTTTAAAGAAATAGTTGCTTTTACTCATAGCTTCATGCAGATGTGCAAATGATCATCTCGTATAAATGGAACGGCTTTTATTCGGGCTTCTACTCTGATCCTCTTGGAAAAAATAGTCTTTTTAATTGTGATTTTAGTTGAAAACCGCTTTCCGTAGAGAGGACTTGATTTTATGCTAATGCAAACTTCTATTTAAGTGCCAATCGTTGAGTAGGTGAGGTGATGGTTGAAAGGTGATCCTAAGTGGAAAGCGTAGTGTGAAAGACCGGTGGTCGCACTTCGTAGTATTAAATCTTAAGGGAAAGATTCATTGAAAGGTGGAAGATGTCCACTTAACGGCTGAGGAATTAGAAAGTTGGAAACAGGAGCGTTCAAGAAAATAATTAAGATAAGTGATTCTATATATCTAAGAGGATTAATTAGTTTTATTTCTCCTCGGGTTTAGTTATCAGAGGGCATTCTCATCAATTCTCTTAACTTCTTAAGTGCCGCGAGCGTGTATACACGTCCTGCTGAGATGGTGCCTTTAGTACTCCGGACGCGTGTATACTCGTCATTTCAAAGAAGGACTTTTTGTATTACGCTGGTCTGTTTAAAAATAGTCCCATGGCTTTGGAATACAGTAACATGATACTGACAGTGCTTCTTAAGAATTTACATATTTCGGAGAAGAGATGGGGAAGGAATTTGAAATGCTATTTTCCAGGAATGATGAAATTCATAGCTAAGTAATTGTTCTTGATTTTTCGTTTGAGTGTGCTCTTTTCTATTCTTCATTTGTTTTTATTTTTGCTTACCGTGTGTAATAGGAGATTTTAAATGTTTTTGTTCAAATGCATTGAATGTAATACTGGTTTATGTGCTCAACCATGTTTCAGGATATATCACAGAATAGATGAACTATAGTTTATCTTTTATTAAATTATAACTCTAGAGATTAAATTTTTTATTTTCATTTTATTATTTTTTCCACCCCACCCCCTTTCTTTTTTAAAGTGAAAATAAACAATTTTTAGATGGAATAACATGACTTTTTTTCTTTTCCCCCAATAAACCGTGTAACAACACGCGCCTGTGGGAAAAACGGTGGCACTGGGGGTGAATTTCGTAACTTTTCCTCGGCAGTTAAGAGGTTAAGGGCTAAAGGCTGAATAAAAATAAGTTAACTTTAGATCATGTCTGTTTCTTACTCAAACCCTCTCACACCCGCGACCGACGGATCCCGACATAATAAGCTTTGAATGTTTTGATGACTCACTAATCATCGTTTGAAGCAAACTGGTTGTATTGGGTTGCAAATATTCAACTTTTACAAGTGGGTCAAAATTAGTTAAACTGGATCTGGGGATTGAGTAATCGAGTTGCGTACCTCTCAAACAAAAGGCGAATCGACGAGATTTGAAAATGTTTAAATCTGGGTTTGCGGAAGTCAGTGTAGCGTAAGTCGAAGTATTATTGGAGTGCATAATTTTAAAAAATTTCATTTATTGAACTTCGAATTATTAAATGAAAAACGAAAAGTTTAAGCCAATAGACAAAAGTAAAACACTGAACTAGAGCTGAAGATTTAAAATTTTATTTGTAATAAATAGTTGAGTAGAACAACAATCAAAAAACATCTTTTGTAAATTCTTACTAGAAATTCTAGTATACAGAAAAATTTTTGCGTTTTTCTTTGTTCAGTAATCAAAGAAACTTGAAACTGTATCATGTTAGAAATAAATAATAAACAAATTCAGATGTCAGTGTGTCTTATTTAATAGTTAAAAAAGTACAAAACTTTTTAAATGATAATTTATAGTATATCAACAAAATAATTATTCTTAATTACTTTTATTAAATTAGAAACATATTTGTTAAATTTCTAATTCTATATTAATTTTGAAATTTTGCTCAAAGGAAAAAAAAGTATAATTATTTTCCATTTATTTTATTTTAGAAAGACCAACGATTATTTTAACATTTGGAGTGAAGCTGAAGTAATTTTACACACTTCTCTCTTCCCTAAAATACAGTACCCAAGGTTTTTAAATGTAAGATTATTCTCTTTTCAAAATTATACTTTTTGTCACGCTTGGATTTCCTTATATCCTATTGTTCTTACTAAATCTTATAATTGCAATAAAAATTTGATCATGACACATTTGAGATGAAGTAGTATAAATGCCAGTTTTTAAACTCGATGAATATGGCATAATGTTTTCATTAAAATTAAAGTAATCTCATATTTTAGTGCACATTTATCGAGCCTAATAGCATCAGTCTTATACAGCATAATTGCAATAATTCCCCAAAATGTGTACGTGCAGACACGTATTGTGGTAAATGTACCATTATAAACAAAGATTCAAGTAAACATGCTCTTTACATGATTTATTTGTTTGCAATCGATAAAATCATACGTTCCAAATTCAAAAACGCTCACTGCACATGCTCATTACTGAAACCATTATATCTCTCTAAATAATGAAAAAAAGATTTTTCGTGATGACGTAATAAAGTTATTTTTATATAAGATTGTAAAAATGGGTCGTAAATAGTTGAATTTAACTGAAGAGGAGACCTAAGAATGATCCCAGTGATTTCTCAAAAAAACCAATAAGGTCACTGATTGCGATTTTATAGATTTCTCCAGTAATTTACAGAAACATCCATATGCTTACCAAGTCACCTAAAATTATGCCAACCTAGCTGTGTAGCTAATATTTCGCCAAGTTTTCATTGAAACGCCGTTATAATGCAAGGGGCGGCGTTGCTTGTGAACATTATAATTTTTATCATAAAATAACTACAACAGAATATAATGTATGCAATGTTAACGTATTTAACATCCAGGTATAAAATAATACATGTTTTACAATTTGAGAAATGAGTATGAACAAAGCTGTATAATTTGTATAATTGGGGCTGGTACGCCATTAGGCGGAAAAAGGATGCTCCTATAGTTTTATTTAAAAAAAGTAAAAGTGTTATTAGTAAATATGTTTTTAGAAAAATGTAAATAACATTTTGTGATAAACTAGGGATTAGTTTTTTTTTAAAAAAATAGAATTCAAATCATAACATTTAATTCTACTTTTTAAAAAATATTCAGAAAAAAAATAATTATAAACTAATTAATATTAACATGAAAATTTCTAATTAGTTTCGGGAAAGCATTTTAAAAGTAGTGCGCTTTTCAATTCATTTGTAGCAGATTAGAAAATTCGTAAATAAAGTTGCTTAAGTGTGAAAAAGGAATGTACAAGATTTCCCTTTTGATTTCTTATTTCTAGAAGGGTTAACAAATTAAATTTGTTCTTAAAAATGTTAAAATCTTAAATCTAGTTAATCTCAACATCTTAATTTTTTTTTCATGTTTACATTTTTCAAAAGCTTAACATTTCTATATAAGTGACGTGTTCCCATTTATTTTTCAATTTCTACTAGACGTTTTTGTAAAATTGTTTATAAATGTTCACTGTTGAGAAAGTTTTTCAAAATAATAATAATTTAAGCTCAAATTCTTAGAGTACTTAAAATAAAAATGCATGCTTTTAACGGTAACTTTTATAGTAAATTTTAAATTCAGAAGATACAATGCTATTATTTCGAGAAATCTGTTTTTATGCAATTAAAAGAACGGAAGATTAGTAATATAGCAGTATACAAAGTTAGAAAATTTAAAAGGAACTGCCAAAATATTAGTAAAATTCCTTTTAAAATAAAATAAAAATGTTGAGATCAGTTTATGTCGATGATTTTTTCTCAGTTCACTGTGTGTTCCTATCTTAAATTTTTTAATATTAAATCCAATAACACATAGTTTCAAAATGTATTGAATTAAACTGTAACACATTTACAATTGACTTCATCTTTGAAATATTAAAAATATTGTATAAGAATAACTTTCATTTTTTATTGGTGCAAACTTACCAATACAACGCACACAGTCGCACAAAATGCAATTCATAAGAAATAAATTTTTAAAATATTGTTTAAAAGTGCATATGTACGTTATACGCTAAAAAAATAATGAATTGTAAAAAATTTTTGAATTTAGTATAGAAATGGAAGATCTTTGTAAAACTGATAGAAGGGACATTTAGTTTACTTTTTCAAAAAAGATACGCACACGACTTTCGTCTGAAATCTTATATTCTTAATGAAAAATGAACAGTTATAAGTGAAAGAATACTTATTTCATTTGAAATACAATTTATTTTTACAAACGCTACACAGAACTAAAATCGGTGGAAAAGTTTATCAACCTGTTTTACATTACATATAATTTTAAAAACAATGAATTTTAAATTATTTGCAAGGTATGAAAAAGTATTATTTATCATTTAAATTTATTAAACTATTATAATTTAATATTACTCGTTAAATGAAAATCCTCTAAGCAAGCAACTGTTTAATATTTTATTTAATCACAGTGGTTTGAATATAGATAGCAAAAAGTTACTTATTTAAAATTCATAGTCGTTTTGCATTTGTCAAAAAAATAAATAAAGGCTTCATTAATTTGCGAAAGACTGAAATATTTACATAAGTTCTGCTGAAAATGGAAACGTTGTGAAATTCATTTAATTTTGAGATAGTTCTGCTAAATTGATTTCATTTTAATAGAAATTTCTAAATTCTACGCTGAACCAGCTATGGAAAAACTAATACTTTCATTATTTTAAAAAAGTAAATATATTTTATTATAAAAAAGTATTTCGGAAAGTAAATTGAGTATTAGATGTACATTTTTTTAATAAAATTTCTATAAAAAAAATAGAAAATAATTTTTACCGCGACACATTTTTTTCTCAGTAACTTTAACTGTAACTGTATTGGAGAGTTTTAACTGTAACTGTAATGGAGAGAGTTTTACTCTGTGATGGGGCAGTAATTTAAAAATGTTTAATTAAAACTGTATTTATGTGTAACACACGTACAAAATGTAAAATTTACAGCAATACGGTAAATTTATAGCAATTACGCATAAAGATATGATGGAACAATTAAAAGCTCAATTTAAATAAGTACATACAACTAATTACTTTAATTAATAGTAAACTTGAAAATTAACCAAGAATTTTTTTGTCTTTGCTCTTAATGTTATGACCTTTAAAAATAAAAATGGAAAAAAAGAGAAAAATTGCTATTATTGATCATTTGTAAATTGTTTACCTTGATTTAATGCTCTTCTCTTTCATTTTTCTAATAGTGAAACATTTATCACTTTAAAAATTTACCAGTAAGAAATGATTAGGCTTACAACAATTGAAAAATGAATATTTTTTTTTTTTAAAAATGACTTTTTTTGAACAATAATTCTGAACTATCATGAATTTTCAAAAACGATACCTTCGAAAAATTATTTTTCGTATTTCTTTTAACATTGCAACGTAATACTAATTATTAATTAAATTTTTTGATCATGTAAAAAATAATTCTAGTCTACATCAAATACTTTTTATGTACTACTTAATTCCAGAAAAACAAATTCGAAAATAAATGGTCATGTAAACATATATTGTATCGCGGAAGTATTGTCATATTTTAACATAGACAGTATCCAGACATTCAAATACCATGCATCAGGTGTCTATAAAATCATATTTATCCGAACAAATATAAAAAATTCTAGGTATAAAAATACTATTAAAATGTTCATTGAAAAGAAAGTAACATTTATTAAATGAATGAATTTGAGAAAAGATTCATGGTTCTTTTAATAAGCAATTTAACGTTGAGAGCGTGTAAAATTTTTAACAGTTTAAAACTGTTATCATATTTAATATTAATTTTGCCTAATATTATAAAATATATGTCTCCAAGTTTAGGTAGTTTATATGTATCCAATGAATATATATACAAACGGATTGTAACTTTCTTTTCTTCTTCGGATTATTTTTTAATTTTTTTTTTATTTTTCATTTATATTAACGTTCTTTTTTCCCCACATTTCACTTACTATGTGATAGTTTACTATGCATAACAGTGGGGAAATTTCTTTTAACTTGTCAGTTAAAAAAAAGGGAAATATATTAATGCAAACTATGTATGATTAAGTGAGTGATTTTTTTTACTAATTTATATATCTTCATACCGAAACAAAATTAACTTTTTCAGTAAAGTAAATAAAATACATTATCTTTCAAAGAAACATATATCTCATAAACCTGAAAAGTTTTCCCACATCACTATAATAACATTTTATTTATTTAAAAACAACAAGTAGTAAAAAGTAGATAGATCTACTCGTCTTATTTGCTTCACGGAAAGCTTAAATTTAAATAAATTAATTTTGTTTAAGACTTCTGACATCTATAACTGTTACATTTGTCAAACAAAGTTTTAAATATCTGTGACATTATCAAACCTCTATCTCTCTCGAGTATGTGAAATATAATCTGATTGCTTTTTTCCTGTTTTATACATAATAGTCCATGCATCTGTAAAAATATCAGAAATTATAGTATTGAAATTTAAAAGTATCAAAATAATATAAATAGATGTTTATAACTGAATGGGAAGGCAATTAAGACGACATCTACTTTATTCATATTAAGTTAGAACAGAGGTTGCCAGGTGTCGTCTTCGTCAGTCAGTCTCTCGCCGTTGCCAATAGCTCTCATGTTGTCGCAATATTTGACGTTAAAAAATAATCAATCAATCAGAAAAAAACTTATTTAAGTTTTTTTTAACATAGCATATATTCGAAAAAATATATAAAATAACTCTGGGTTTTTTTTTCTGTAATAATAGGAATGTAAAATTTCAAGTTATTTAAATTTTCTGGGAAATATTACGAAAATGTTTTTAGCAATGTGCTTTTGTATATCTTAAATTTTAGCGGTAAATGTTTTCAGAATATAAAACAGTAAAATAATTTTAATAATTAATAGTGATTAAAGTTTTTAAAAATAATACAATAATTAAAAGTATTTAAGGTACAGTCGACTCTCGATTATTCGAAGTTGGAGGGACCAATGAAAAACTTCGAATTATCAAAGAGGGTAGAAAAATTCTCAAAATACAGGAAGAGAAATTTTTTAACACATCTAAATTTGAAACTACGTAATAAAAAACAGTTGTACATATGTATAAAATTATTTTAAAGTTCTTTTAAAAAGTACATGTTATACAGTATAAATATTTTACAGAAATTAAAAGTCCTGCATTTTAAAAGAATACATTCATACACAATCCTACACACCTCTTCTTCATAATAGCACACCATCCTTTCTGAACACATGTATAGCAAGGCCACATGTTAAACGAAAGATATGGAAGGCTGACAACAGGTGCAGTTGGTCTATTGTCCACTAAAGGAATGAAAACAATAAAAGTGTATATTCGCCTGAGAAATCAAAAACACTAAAAAGGGGTAGCAGACAGAGGGTCATCAAAGGGGGCTACATTAAAGGGAAGGCACGCACAAACGCAAAACTTGTAAGCTCCAGCCTTTTTATTACAGGACTGCAGATGACAGTGAGTATTCGAATTGTCGAGTGTTTTATAGGATAACTTCGAATTATAGCGTGTTGTAGCCTGGCGAGCCACAGATTTTACTTCGAAATACTGAGTGTACCCAAACGTATTGTTTTATTTCGAAATATCAAGAGATTTTCTAGGGACTATGCATATACTTCGAATTATCAAGAGTTTCGTATTATCGAAGGTTTGAATTATCGAGAGTCCACTGTATATGTCAACCCTAAAATTGTGAATTTTGCCAAAAATTGACAAAATTTTTTTATATTATTTTATAGGAAATCTTATTAGCTTTATAAAAATATCAAGTTTATCATTTTCAGTTAACTAGAATAAAAACTGCATGTATTTTAGTAAAGGAGGATGCCTTATTTTAAGCAAGATGTCATACTTTAAAATACCTTTTACTCAAAATGTGTTTTTTGTAAATGCTCAAAGAGGCCAGTGATTGCTCAAAAAGTTCTAAAAATAATTAACTGAAATTTTTTGTGCATGTTTTCTGTATAATAGTAGAAGTGTTTTAACCTTCAGATTTATCAATCACTGTTTTATTACAAAATTTACAGTCCTTTTGTTAATATAATCACTGTTTTTTTAAGCAATTTAATATAATAACTAAGATAAAGTTCTCTAGTTTTTGTAAAAATTAAAATATATCTTATCCTGAAGGTCATTTCAAAAATGAATAACATAGCAACACATCAGAATAGAAAAATTGAAAATTTGTTCTTTAACTTTTGGTACAGAACGGGCCCCATTTAAGTTATTTTTTATAAATTTTTACCCATTTTAGAGTAATAATAATTTTTTTCTGTTCTTAATTTTAGCATATTTTTCTTAGAATGTACTAAATAAATAAAAAAAACCACAAAAAAGTCTCAATATCAACATTTTACAAAAAAAAAAGTTGTCGCAAGTAGTCGGATACCTTACTGTTGTACAATAACATTTTCTATATTATGAAATGAAAAAGAGTATCTTCAGCTTTACATATGGCTTGATTGAAGAAAATATTCTGTTGTGATATTTGTACCATAAAAGAACTCGTTTACCTTGCTTTAATGGTATTTGTACGATTAAAAATAATCTATTTAATTAAAACTGTGCTCAACATAAGATGATTCTATTTTTTTAAAAATTGTTCAGTATATGTGTACATTTTTTAAAGCTTATTTCTACGTATTTTTCCTGAAAATATAATTTTATTTGTTTCTTGATGTAAATTGAAGAACTTCTTTTTAGAAAAAACTATTGTTAAGATAAGCGATATTATACTGCACCTTTTAGTTAATTTGGTTTAGATAGCTTGAATATTAAACAAAATTAAGTTTGATCTATATATATATATAGAGAGAGAAAATGGGAAATCATTTTATTTTGTAATAAGCAAAAAGATTACAGAGCGAAAAAACGAAGTAGATATTGATCTTCTTTTTAAAGATTACTAACCAAACGATTTAGAGATCAGAGATATACAGATTCTGATTATAGATAACAAAATAAAACGTACTAAATATTGTTAAGAAGTCCAGTGCGAATTAAATCGGTCAGAAACTTAAATATTTGTTTAAAAATGACTTAAAAGTTTTGACAGATTGGTGCTTACTGAGAAAAGAGCATTCCCCATATGTGATTAGTCAGTATTATGGATGCATGTTTTGATGAACCGAAATTTTGTAAATTTTGCGAGTATTTGTTTAACTGACTCTAAAAAAAATAAGGATTTTCTCTTCAAGAAAAGTACCTGGATAATTTTTTACTGCAAATAAAAATTTTACATTATTTTTTGTTAAATTATTTGTTGTACATTTTTGAATGTGGTGCTAAATTATAAAACTAGTTATTATTGCTCTTTCATGTACAATGCAAAGTCTATTAGATCTTGAAAATTATATAAATATTGTATAAATTTTGAAAGCTTGATTGATAATTGAACGCGCGTATTCGCGCGCGTGCGATAATAACCAAATATACCACAAAACATTCTAAGTTAAAGTTTTCCTACAACAACATGTATTTAATTTTTGGAATAAAATTACTCTCTCTCTCTTTCTCTCTCCTTAGATAACTATTTAGTTATGAATATTTTTTGAGTGTTATGTTAGTTAATAATTCTGGATATATCTTTGCCTTGATTACACTTTCAAAATTTTTAATTTAAAATGCTCCTTGCGATTCATGTTTTAATTGAAAGCTACTAAATTTTTTTGAAAAAGCATTTGTTATTGCATAATGAATTAAGTCAAATATTAGGTATGACTATTTCGATGATCCATCGCGTTTCTTCTAAGTGTAACTTTAATAAACAGTCATAAAATAAATGTTTCAAATTTAGAGTACCCTTTTTTGTGGAACAACACTAAAATCGAGAGTCTTAGTCTAACTTGCTGACTAAACGTAAATAACTGCCAATTCGTTTTTACAATTACACTCTAAGCGTTCTCTCGCAATTTTTTGACTCTCAGAATCCCCCTCGTTTCAACATTCTTATACTTTAAATAGCAATCGTAATTTGCATATGTCACTGTTCTTTCATAATGTAACGTAGGTCAGAGTTCAAAATTTTATGCAATTAGTCGCAAAGAGCAAAAATGTTCTTAAGGAGTGATGAATTTTTTTTTTGTGGAAAAAATCTTTGAAATACAGGATAAAGTAGCAATATTCGCAGAATAAATCTCAGAACGTCTTTACACCTCCTACTGAGTTCAGACACAACTCTCAATGCCTAAAATTCAAATATAGTAAGACCCCCGCCACACATTCTAACGCTGCGTGCAATTTTGGGGAATCTCACAATTCAAATGAAAAAGCACTAAGCCCAAAGAGCGTTAAGCGGGGTCGAACCGTATTGTAAAGATTATCCAAAAACACTCGCCTGTTCTATTGAATAGCCGAAGTAATAACTAATCGCTGGTCGACTCTTATAGGTCAAGTAAATACTAATCTGCAATGGTCAAAACAAAACTAACTTAGTTTTGGCGAGCGACTCCTTATCTATAGGCCTCACGGATCATCAGAGAAAGATCTGCTAGCGTCATAGATCGTAATATTTGTAGATTTCTCCAACAACTTCCATAATAATCCATATGGTCACGAAACACCAAAAATGGTTACCAACATTGTCATGTCACCGACATGCTCTCCAAAAATGACGCCAACTTGGCTCTATCGCCAGGATTTCACCAAGATTCCATTGAATCACCATAAAAAGGAAAGGAACGGAGTTGCTGGCAAATATTACAATTTTTGCATGAAATGAATACAACAGAAAGTAATTTTAACATATTACACATCCAAATATAAAATGTCTGCTGTTTCTTAAGTATTCATTGCATAAAATTCATAACACAATAAGGTGAGACCCTGAAATCAGTCAAACAATTCATAAAAGATTTGTTTCGAGGTTAATTTTGAAAACGCATTGAGAATTCGCTACAAATGTATCAATCTATCACACCAATATCCAGAATTAATTTTCTTGCTCCAAAAATACAACAAATCTTTCACCACTAAGAGTAATAAGTTAATAAAAGCTTTACATCATGATCGAAAAATTTCTAAGTTCCAGAACTTATCATTACACTGTCTGTCTTCTCTCACACCCCTTGAAAAGTCGTTTCAGATCATAAGTGTGCGCGTATGTGTTTTGATCTTATCACACTAATTGCGTGGGTGGAAATTATGGATAATCGTGTTACGCATTCCATCGCAGTAGATTATCCGAAAATTTTGTTCTCTGAAAATTCTTAATGAACCTTCCTGAAATTCTTACTGGACGTTCTTAGTTCTTAATCTATGGAACGTGTTATATCGGGTGTTAAGGGGGTTCACCCATCTGACGGCCTGTTTTGTAAGCATTTTTAAAGAATTTGTTTTGACGACCAGTAAAAAGATAAAACTTTAATTTTTTATCATTTATTTATTTATATGTATTTTAAGAGTATGTGTATAAATGTTTAGCCAAAAATATCCAATAGAACGTGAGTTATAGCGCTCTGAACACACCCACCTCGAAAATGTGGACGTTCACTTCCTTAACGATTCCGGCTGATTGGCTTATCTGAAATTTAAATACAATTAACGCCATTTTAATCTATGAGCTAAAATGCACAGAATGGACTAAACTCAGTTGAAAATACCAAAAATTAGATTTTTGATGGACCTCTGAAGAAAAAGTTTCGAATTTCATGGGTTTTTTTGTTATGTTTCTGTTATAAAAAATAAATATATTTTGAATTTTGGAATAATCGTAGTCCATTTGGTGCGTATCTATGTGCTCAGTCTACCCTATAAATTTGAAGTCGGCCAAATCATTCTTGAAATATGATGGAGGAAAGTTTGAAAAACACAGTTTTGAGAAAAACGCGTTTAAAGTTTCAAGTCCGATTAAAACAATGAAAATCTTAACTTACCCTCAATCGGAGATGCCTGGTGGCAAAGACTAAAACAAGTTCGATGAAATATTCAATAACTATAGATATTTCCTTTTAAACCTCTACAAACTTGTATGAACGTACAGTTGCATAGAAGAGTCAATGGTATCAAGCCGACTGTACACAATAAAGGTTTCTTTCCCGGGTTCCGGAAATCATAAGATTTTTGTACTTTTTCTATTCGGGAATAAGACTTCGTTCCCGGATTTGGGAATCACATGGGGCGTGAATTATCTATGAGGTAGCTATTTTTGACTTGACCTTACATTTCAATCTCGGACATCGTTAACTGAACCTACTGTGGCAATTCGCGATCATTCACCCGAACTTCGGACATAGAATGTTCGTTACCCCAATTGTGGGGTAAGAGTGTAATATGAGAGCTTTGGGGTGAGAATTTTTCCACAGCTAGCCGTGGGTGTATCCAGCTTGGTTAACAAGAAATATTGGTTTTTAAAGCAATCGCATTTCGTTGCCAACCAGAACTATGTGATCGAAGTTCCAAGATTTATATTTATGTGGATAATGTAAGTACTAATTCTAAAATTATTATTTATTTAATCTTTTTTTAAAAAAAGATTTCGGATACTTGTCTTTATTATGAGCTATTTAAGTGAATCAGCAATTTGAAGAAGGGAATGAACCCACAAACTGTTTGGGGAGAATATTTTTATAAGAAATTGTGCAATTTTTCTTATTTATTATTTTTCTAAACTTAACTTTCGTGTGAGATTCTTATATTAATATTTATTTATATTTATGTAACAATAATACAGCAATTCCATAAACAAGAAATCCGTTATACAAATAAAATATCTTAAATACAACAATTAATATTTTTAACGTACATAATCGGCACTTCAGCAGCAAATGAGTTTTCAAATATATATTAATATTTATCTCTTAGTAGCAACATTAGAGAAATAATTGATTCAGATTGATGGTTAATTTTCACACATGTGAGTCAGTAAAGGAACATTAATTTTAGTAATTATTTTTCAAATGTGAATTTTCCCCCGAGATTTTTAATTTACAAAATCTTTAACTGTAACTTTTTTCGATGCCTGAGTGATAAAAGATAAATTGCTTATGCTTTCTGAAATCCTATTTCAAAAACGAATAATCCATTTATTATATATTTTTTGTACATTTTAGCTCATTATATAAATAAGAATTAATTTTGTAATTTATATGCATCCTTATTTTATATAATAATTATTGATTTTATTTAAAAATAACTTGTTTTTAAATTTTTTAAAATTTTGATGTATTTTCGGAATCCGGGAACGACAATTACATTCCCGGATTTCCCGGACAGTTCCGGGAATGAAAAACCCGGGAAATTAGAAACCCTATACACAATAGGTCCAGCCTTCGATTGCCAACTCAGTGCTCCTCCGAACAGCTGCTCTTCTAACACTTGCTTCTTAATAACGATTTCGAGTTTTAAAAAATCACTTTACCATCGTATTCTAGACATGTTAAGAAAGCAATTTATCTAAAAAAAATTATTTGATTTGTTTTAACCCATCACATGGGTGACCCTTAAGTCGAATAAGTGCTGATGCTTTTCTGTCAGTGTGACAGATGGTGAGATATCACTTATAAATATTTGAAAATTTAATTTAAATATTTTATTTTTTAAATTCATCAGAGCTCTGCTGTCTTAAGTGTCCTTAGCCAGCATCAGTTATCTTGACAGTTAACTGGTACGACATAATGACAAATATAGCTAATTTTCATTCATTTTTTAAAAATTTAAATCTTTTTTTTTTCCAAAAATTATTTAATGTTTTAAATATATTTGTAACCTACATATTATCGTAGTATTCGCGTTGTGATTGATCAACTGATACTTTCGCTGACGTCGAATTTCGAAGCTACGGGAGAACTGATGAGAATGACTTCGCGAAACCTGCACCCCACTCTCTAAATTTCCACACCACGTGCATCAGCTTTTCCGCACGAGAGATTTCGAAAGGCACGATACCTTGACAGACTTTGGTAACTGTAACAGTAGCAGTGAAAATTTAGAGAAGGTAATCATAATAGTAGAACGTAAAATTTGGAATCATTTGAATCGCCCTCTTTAAGGCTTATATTCAATTCTCCACTCCAGCGTTTATTCCGTGGCGTACTGTGGCAGTTACAATAAGGTAAAATATCAACTCGGGTGCGATATTCGTCTTATAATGACTCATAGTGGCTAGATCAGAGGTTGCCATACTTTTTGTCTCATAGACCCCTAGCCGTATTTTTCGGTTTTGGGTAGGCCCTTGCTTACCTAATAGTGAATTTTTGCAAATTTATCACCCTAAATGTCTTTTTTATAGCTGTATACAACTACTTACATTAAAAGATTTAAATTTCCAACTGTAGTGGAATATAGTGTTTATAAAACTTAAGAAACACATGTTGATTAAATATTAAAATTTAATTAATATGTAAAATAACTTATCAACAAACAAATGTTTATAGTGGGAGGAATGAATCTGTTACTTCAATAACAAATTTCCAAAAATTTGCATCAAACTTATCAGATTTAACTCTAAATCTCCTCGGTTGGTAGTGCGCATTCTTTTACATTCTTTTTTTTTATTTTGGAGATAAGCAAACGCGTTGAAACTTATTCTAACTAGGAAAAGCAATTAAAAACTTTCTCACAATACTCCATAACTAGGGATAAATGTCAGATATGTCTTTTTAAAGTCAAAATTACTGACATCCATTTCTAAACTTTATTTTGAGATCTACGTTGCTCGATATTCCGATAAGTTCCTTTTGTAATATGCCTTTTTTTCAATGTGACCATATGAATTCATTATCTACTGTGGTAATTACAAGTATAGGCAAATTACAGGTGAAGGTTGACTTGTCAAAAAGCTTTGTTTAAACCTACAATATCGATTCCTAAGGTCAAAAGTTTGCTATTGTACTACTGTGGCTAATTGTTCTTACTATCTTAATTGGTTATACTTAGGTTTATAACTATTTGTATATGTATATATATATATATATATAATCAAAATTTCTCTACAAGAGAGAGATGAACAAACATAATTAAAACTGAAAAGTATTGAAATTGCAAGATAACCAGATAACAGAATTTAAAAGGAAATATGAAATATTAAAATAATAGAGTTAAGTATAAAATATATATAAAACAATGGATGCTGCAGTATTATCAACTACAGTATATATATATATATATAATGTTTTGCTTAAGATTTGTTCAAGTCTTATGGGTATATATTTATGTAAACTCTTTATCTTTTTTAAATACAATTTTTTTTGCTTTGGAGAGAGGGAGGCGGCATTTTCCATTTTTTCCCGGGGTGGCAAAACTGCAAGAGTCGGTCCTGTTACACCTCATGGACCCCCAGGTTATTTTTTCTCTGACGTGGATCCCTTGCAAGTCATCATAGACCCTGGGTCAATATAAACCACTTTGGGAATTACTGGGCAAAATCCATCGCTAGTCAACTGTTTGTGGTGAAATGCTTAATTGAAAAATATCTGATATCGATAAAGTTTAAACTAATTTTTTTTCTTCCATGAACTTGAAATAAAAATCACACACAACTTTGGTTATGAGATTTGCCAGTAGTGTGCTTAGCTAATTTAAATAATTTGAAATTCGAAGATAAAGCACTTAAATTAAGAACTAAATTATATTTATAAAGAATTTAATAAATTATTTGAAATTACGTAACTACATCTCCAGCTCGTAACAAAAATATCCCCCGCATTAAATTACATTATTATTTTCATATGAGAGTATCATAGAAAAACTTACTGCATTAAAACCAGTAGATGCAGTTCACTTCACCTCTTATTTTATATGAATGAACCATTTGCGGAAATTAACGCGAGCTCTCTGCAAAAAGTAGAATCCACAAAACGAAATAAAATTTTGTTAAAAGAAGAAATATAAAAGTAAGAACTTTGAACTCGGTTTTGTCTGATCCAGGCGACTGGTTCATACAAAGCTCTTATGTATAAAAGGTAGATGATGCAGTTGATTTTGTTGAATGAAAATGACAAAATCGATGCAACGAAATAAAAAATATTTTAAAAGAAGCTTCATAAGTTATAGTTTTAAAAAAACTAAAAAACACCCTTTTATAATTAATCGAACTAAGTTGTAACTTAATCTTTTAGTCGCCAAATTTGAAATTAGTCGCCAAATCTGGAAATGGGACCTGAAATTAGTCGCCGGATGGGATCTGAAAATGGGAAATCGTTGATCCTGATGATCCTGATCAGTACAATGGAACACAATTATTAAATTATTGTATTGTCATCGGTCCTGGACAAGTGAGAAAAATTTCGAATTCCGACCTTTTCATGTGGGTATAAATCGAGTGCAAAGATTCCATTACATACAAGTGACGCTTATAAAATAAGGAGACCCTTTCACTCCTGGTTTATCTTCTACCTTTGGTACACTTGCGGTTATGGTCACGAACTCGTGGCCAACACCGTTTCTTTCGAATTGTGATTTCGATTCTCAATGCTACTAAATACCCGGATGCGACATCTAATCATTCTCCCCAAAAGATTCTTGGTAAAATAAGGACTCGAACCGTAGACTACGATTCCATTCACGAAATTTACTCTATACTGTTACTACCGTAGTTTCATAAATATCAAGGTGCGTTAGGTTTGATTATTTAGCTAATGGCTAAAACACTAAATGAGAAAAAAATCCTTTTTCGAATCCTTCTGTGTAATTGAAAGTGCTTAAAATACTTTTACGCCGCCACATTATAAAGATGATTTAGAGCGGTGTTGGAGAGTTTTATGGGAGTTTATTACGATCGTTTTTTCCCCACATAAACAACTACCAGACACTCTTTAGAAAATCGCTTAATTAATCATCTAGAAATTTTCCACATCTTCTCACGATATACGCTGTTATTATTAATAATGCTTCAAAGATTTAGGTTCTTCAGTAAAGGTGAAGAAGTTAAAGTAGTAGTGTGTAACAAAACATGCAATTATTAGTAAAATGTGCACTTTCGTGTCTTCTACTATCAGAAATTTTCAATTTTTAACTGTTCTAAATAAAATGTCCGTATTATTCATGCATGTGTAAATATTTAATGCATTAAAAACCGTCTTAATAAAGGTAAAAATTGATTAGGTTTCAGTTTTAAAATTATAGTTGTCAGTTTTATTCATTTGATTCATTAAGGGTCAAAATTATTCCATGAAAGTCTTCCGGAATTTAAGCGTAAAATATAAACTTTAAAATAATAAAAATATATATTCTAATAGAAGAGAAATAATTTTATAATATTAAAACATCCCGTGGTTATGCAATGCACTACGCGATGAAAAGTTTGTTTTTGCAAATGAAATATTTTTGAATACGCATGTAGATCGCCCTGTATCGCTGAAACAAAATTCACCATAAAAAAATACACGCATCTATCTTGTGGAATAGGGGCCCCTTAACTCATCACCAGCGGGCCACGAATAGCCCACTGAAAGTATTTTAGTAGCCCTTCATTTCAATCTGACGCAATTTCAGGAAAAATTGCCTTCTCTGCTTTTTGTCGTAAGAAACGCCCCTTTTTAGCACGTTTTTCCCGTAGTGTAAAAAAAGCGCTATTAGGACGCAAATTTCGTCTTCGTCTTCGTTCCATATTTTGTCGTACCTTTTTCTCAGCCAATAATTAACCGATTGACCTCGGGTTTTCGGCATTTGGTCGCATTTGTGCCCTAGATGAGCCGAATCATATTTATTTTAATTTTTTTTAAGTATAGTACTATTTTTTGTAAGTAAAAAGTTCATTAGTTGCATTGTTGTAAAATACAACATGTGAAAAACGTGCTAAAATTACTTGGCCATGCCAATGATTGATATCTTGTTTTCTGTTATTCTAGATATTTAAAACATTTTATTGATATGCTTGATATCCGTTTGAGTTAAAATTTTCTTAAAATGATGAATTTTTCAAAAATTGCATTGTATCTTGAATAATTTTAAACATAAAAAATCTGACTATGCAGAAAACCTCAGAAGTTTTCAGCAGAAAGGGAGTTATTTTACCTTCAAATTACAAAGTATTTTAACTATACTTTCATTTAACGTTTTTGAAACTAATATTGTATATACACACACAAATCTATAATACCATCTTTTCCCTTAGAATCAGTTGTAGTCTTGTAAAACAAACCTCGCTTTCTTATTTAAATTTATTGACTACATTATTTTTTGACAGAACTGTGAGTCACGGATCATTATGGATTTATTGATATGGCTCACGAGCATTAAAGGCTGAAGACCCCCAATTGTAGAAGATAAACAAAATAAATACAGATGGGAAACATTATTTATAACCGTTTATCAGATAGACATCAATGCACATGTCTATTTTGGTAGTGGCGTAACGGAGAACATTTGAGCCCCCAAGTTGGATTTTTCAAAAGGTAGGTATTTGGCAGCAACCAGGTTTTGGACCCCCGTGAACCCTGCCCCCCGCAATGTGGTAGTTGCGGGGGTGTACGTTACGCCACTGTATTAAGGCTCGACCACATCCAAATGTAACACTCATTTTATGTCCATGTAATTATTAGTATTCCTTGTGATATAGAATGGATTACTAGAATGATTCGTATCTCCTTCTTTGGCTGTCTTGAAATAAAGTAGAACGTCGTTTATCCGAATCAATTGGGACAGGACACCGTTCGAATAACCGAAAACTGAATGCGATTCATGCAGTATATGATACTGAAAATCATCACATGGGGGAACCGTTCTTGAAGAGAAAGCCAAATAGGTGCAAAACGTCGCAATTTTACCTTGATTGTGGAAAATAATAACTTATTTTTCGCTGTACCATTGTACACCTTCGTTTTTTCACTGCAAAATCTCTGATTCTCTTCAGCAGCAGTAGTTGAGTAGGACAACACTCTGATTGTTGTTCGTACCACTTCATAGCTGTCTCTAACGCAGAAACGCGTCAGCATTTGCTACTTTCGTTGTTGCTGTCCTCGTCTTCATCCGTTTCATCGTCGACAAGGTTGGATTGTTCTTGCACGTAAGTCACAATCTCATCATTCTTTAGCATTCGAAATCCACAGTCTTTTGCATCGCATGCTATCCAGGTTTCTACATTAACAAAACTCAACAAAAGAGCACGTTTACACCTCCTCACTTGGAAACAAACTGACATAATATTCTGCGCAGATGTTCACCAAATCACAAAACTGAAATTCCCCAATTATTCCTCACCTTGGGTTTTCCCGTCACCTTTGGCATCACAGGAAACAAATGTTGAGCATTGCACTGTTCGAAAACGTATCCGGACTTTGGTTCGGATATTTGACGCTCCGGATAATAAACGTTGGGATAAACGACTTTCTACTGTACAACTTTTTTTTGGCTGTCTATGAAATACAAAACTATTTTTTTGTACCTAGTTTGCAAAAACGAAACTTTTGCTATTGGGAAACACTTTGGTAGAGGGTTCCAGTGGCATAAGCAAACTTCTCTTAGAGGAGGTGGGTGGTTACGTTCTAAAAATCTAAAAAACACGCTAGCAAGGAACCGCCGATGCATAATCTCTCTGGTAAATATCTATTAGACTATGTTTTAGGGGGATGGGGATTAACCCACTTTTGTGTTCACCACTGGACAATATTCACATAAACACACTACCTGACTTTATATTAAGTTTTCAAGTGTACCAATGAGTTTTGGTCCACCCTGTAGTTCCAATCAATTTTGATCAAACAAAACTCTGATTGTCAAAAAGCATCAAAATTGTACACATATATCCATTTGAATGTTATGTGATTAGAAATAAATTAAAGTAACTTATTAATTATAAAGTAACCCAAAATTTTTATCCCAATTCATAATGATTGCATCAGATTAGAATGAATCTGTCTGGAACGCGAGATGTTACTTGAAGTTAAAGTGATATGATGGAATGAAGTTATTTCATTTGACAAATTGTTTTAATTAGAATAAAATAATGACTGAAACTTTCCTTGTGCGACCAAACTTCCTGGAGAAACTTCCAATTCTTGCAATCAGAAGTTTTGACAAAGTTACAAGAAATTATATGTTTTGTTTAATACAAAGCATTCAGTAAGAAGATGCAATATCTGCTCGTATGATTTAATTTTAATATTGATAAACTTTATGTAAAATTAATTTACAATTAAAAGTTTAATTTCGGGAGAGTTTTTGATTTTTAAAAAGTGTACTTTGAGGATTGAATACTCTAGTTTATTGTTCTAAAGGTTTATCTTTATTCATCTGAAACATTACCGAAAATATAGAATATTGTTTTTTCATTGATCAATCAAATATTTATTGTAATTGTTTAAAACAGGATATTTTGAGAATTTTAAATGAATAAAACGCTTAACATTTTCTGGGGAGATATATTTATTTCTTCAACATTACACTCAATGTTTTGATAACACTATAATGAATTCTCGGAATTCCATGGATAACGATTTTTTATGAGCCAACAAAAGGGTCTTTTTACCCTTTCAGAAGGGGTCTTACTCACTTTATAAAACTGTATCCCCAATTTATTTTCAAAACTTTTTCATAATCATATAATATGCTGAAAGAGCATGGTACCGTGTGAGCATTTTCTCGAGTTTTCTTTTTTAAAGTATCTGACTACGTTTGGGGTTGTTATTTTGAAAACGCGTATATATTAATGTTTTTCTGATAGTTAGTGCCAAATGAATTGCTAGAATATACATATAAAATTGTTTTAAGAATATTATTATCAAAAAAAATTATTTCAATGCAATTTTTGGCAAAAAATATAGAAAGAGTGGCATACTTTCAAAACATTATCTTTTTATGAAAAATGCTTCTATAATACAGGGTGTCCGAAAGAGATTTACCTTTCTTAAAACTTTTCTCTAGCTTCTCTGAGGTATTATTGGAATGTTTTATTATACCAGAAGTTAGGTAATATATCACTTTTTTGTACCAAATTTGTACTACACAAAGATTCAATATGGGTGCCCTTCGTGAACGGCAGATATTTAGGCGATACTCCATTTCCGTCCATACTCGCACCAACATGTCCCTTGTAATGACAGTAAAGGAATGTTGACTTTCAGGCCAACTTTCACCACTGTCTACACAATGGGTATCTAGAAAAAAAATAAAGAAAAAGGGTACATTATTTTTCTGTCGTTACAAGAGACAAGTTAGTGCGAATATGGACGGAAATGGAGTATCGCCTAAATATTTGCCGTATCACAAAGGGTGCCCATATTGAATCTTTGTAAAGTACAACTTTGTGGTACAAAAAAAACTTTGATATGTTGCCTAACTTCTGGTATAATAAAACATTCCAATAGTACTTCAGAGAAATAGAGAAACATTTTTAGAAAGGTACAATCTTTTTCGGAAAAGCTGTGTATTTTGCATATATATAGCTTGGATATACAAGATATATATATATACAAGAGTTGAACTATGATTTTTGAAATACATGATTTAGAAGAGGATTTATCCATATTTTGATAAATCAAAGAGTAGAGAATTTTTTTATAAAAAAACATCAATTATTATTTCAATTTACAGTAATTAGGAAAATAATGTGTGTTTTTTTTTCAAAAAGCCTAGTTCAGGCTTTATACAAGTCTTTTCTGTATATAAGCGAAATATTATTTTAGAAGAATTTTTTCATAAAAGGAGAATGTTTTGAAGTTATATCATTTTTATTCATATTTTGCCTAAAAATTGCATTTAAATAATTTGTTATTGAAATAATGTTCTCAAAACATTTTAATATGTATTTTCTAATTTAAGTGCATTTAAAATTAACATGCGCCATATTTGAACACACATGAAATTACATTGAAGAAAAAAAACATCAATATTAAACAAATATTGAAAATTTAAAACTTAAAATTTTAAACAAATAAAAAACTTAAACTATATATACACATAAATTCAAGTTTTAACCAAGATTAGAAATAGTTATATAGATATTTGAAACAAACAGTAAGATCGCAATGTTAATTTCGTGTTCCTGACTTTAAATGACTTTAACTGAAATTTCTGATTAGTTTTCCTTCATCATTTCTATTCTTTTCTATATTTTTCTTCTTCGGGACATCCACAATTACAGGGGAGCTCTGACGTTTTCAAAACACTTTTTTAAGCGCATCATTTGTTAACAACAATCCTCCAATCAATTCTTGATCTGTAAGATCTAAACCGCTTTCAATGTAGTCATTCATCTAAGATTGGGTCTGCATGTAGGGTCAACACCCGTAAGTTTAGTGAAGAAAATTTATTTTGAAGAATTATCCTCATTCATACAGATCAGATGACCAAATCATTTGACTCTTCAAAAAAAAAGTTTGATTAAATTTCTAATGTCTGATTCCCTAAATATATGCTAAAGTTCTAAATTTGATCTTTTAAGCCGAGTTCTATCAACCTGTTTCCTATCAGTAACCCTTCTCCAGCATTGTCAAAAATATTTTTTTGAAATCACCCTCAAAAATCCCTCTTTTTTTTGTCGTTGTTCACGTTTCGGATAAACAAAAGTCTTTTATAAAGCAATACTTCATTTTTGTTTTCATCAGGTTCCATTTTAATTATTTTCTCTATCCAAAAGAACATCGATTGTCAATAGTGATTCGTTTCTGGATTTCCGTCATAATGCTATTGTTGGTGTTAACTTTACAGCCCATTTTTGATTGGTAAAACTAGTAACTTTTCCAAATTTCTAAGCTTCGTTACATGAATAAGTAATAGAACCTACTTTTCTAGATCAATGCATATACTTAATTTTATTTTTGTTAACTGAAAGATGAATTTTTTTTACAACCTCATTTTCATGGACAACAAATGCTTGTTTTAGATCCGTAAACGTCCTTAGAAAATTAATTATATGAGCTACAAACACTAAAATTCAAAATTTGAATTCATTTTTGAGATAGATTTCGTTTGATATTTATCTTGGAATATATCAGGTTGGTGTCGAAATTTTAGGTGAATACAAAAAACTGTAAATCTTTTCTTCAAAAGCTGCTTATTTAATCAAAATATGTTCCATTTGTGCTTCCATATTCTTTTCTCTGTGAGATTTTAATGCGTAGATGTCTGTCGTGAAAAAGTTCTGATTTTTAAAATCAATAAACTGTGATACTAAATTTTTCAATCTTTCTTTATTTGAATACAACTCAACTCGTAAAAACTGTAGAAGTGTTTTTTAAAAAATGGTGAAAGGTCTTTTGGCGAAAGATACGGTGAGTAACTTGGGTTCTGGAAAATTTCATATTTTAGTTCATTTGAGTTCACAGTTGTTTTGTACGATATATGCGGCCGAGCGTTGTCATGGAGCAGTATTGGGCCATGGCGATTAACATGTAATGAGCGTATATTTTTAAATTTTTCATAAATTTCATCAATTCACAGGCAATATAATAAATACGGTTAGATTCATTTCCATCAATGCATTCAGAGCATCAATTTTCACGAATGTTTTGAATCTTCTATACGGTTTATTTTGTTGGATAAAATCACCAGACTGAAATTTTTCAAACCAGTACTACGCTTTTCGATCTGTAACAGTATTCTCCCCAAATGCCTGGTTTGTATTGCATGTAGCCTTTTCAGCATTATTGCCACCTTTGTACCTGTGTAAAAAACTAACACGAATTTTGATCGAATTCATATCCTTTTGAAATCCGAAGCAAATAAAAATACGAAACACTTTTGAGAGAATTCTCTTTTTTGTAATGTGACTGTGGTAGTAGGCAATACAACTATTAACGAGGTTATGCCAAAAACGAAAGCATAACGAAAACAAGGAGAAACGTTCACATGCGAAGAAAATCCGACGCAAATATATGCAAACATTTTTATTTTCTCAAGAGCTATGTTTAAAAGTAAGCACAGTGACGCATTATTCTGGTTTACTCTCCATGAGTTCGTCATTTTTCTAATTCACTGTAAATTCACTTCATGATACAGAAGAGTACAGGAAAACCCGGCACCCTCGCAATCGATAAGTCGGCAATTTGGATAACTCGCCCACACCTGGATATGCAGAAGCCGATGAAAATAACGACGGATAATGATTGCAGAATGATACCGAGAAAGATATTACGTCCGGTGAAGAAATAGTTGCTGTTGTCAAGGGTTAATGAAAACTTGCCGGAAAATGATGAAAACCCCGGCCCAAGTCGGTGGATTTTCATGATGCAGAAAATCGACAGCGGCCATGTCGTAGGATTATGCGGCATGTAAGAAACCCCTTGAAATGCCCGTTTGGCTTGGGGTGCTATCGGCAAAATTAAATTTCTAAGTTCAATTTCGCATCGTCAGAGCTCAGGTGCCTCCATCTGGGGAGGAAACTGGGCGTCAAAATTACAATTGGTGTCGCCTATACGGTGCCGCACTAAAAAGTGATACCAGCTCCTGAGGAATGAACTAGGTCTGCAAAGGTAAAAAATACCAATACGCAGCCCCATTAGAGAAAAAAAATATTTTGAACAGCATGGTGCGTCGATAATTGACACAATGCTCCTTCGTCGTCTTCGAGATGAAGCAGCAAAACGCAGAGTGCAGTAAGGAAGGCAACAGTACATTACGCATTTCTTTAAGAAAAAGTAGCCAGTTTTTACAAAGTCGTGTACTTAATTTTCATTATAGACAGTTTTATGCCTCCCTGAAGTATTTTTTAAGGTGTGTCTGGCCCCAGGTAAATTACTGTATACTATGTAATTAATTTTCATCTAGTAAAGGCTCTATTCCTTCATAAAGTACGTACTTTTACTTTGTAAAAGGGTGTTTGAGCAGTTTATTTTCTGTTGTATTCTCAAGAAAACAATACATACAAATCCAGTAGGATATTTTTTGAGGAAACACTTGTTCTAAATGTTTTTTATCCCATTCTCGATATTCCAGCATTTTCACAAACTCGTGCACACTTCGGTCCACATTAAACCTAGTTTTCGAGACTGTGCTGTATATTAAACTTGGGGAAGCAACCAGAAAATAGCATATTAAGCTTTTATATATATATATATAAAATACACGTCGGAATTTTTATTTTAAATGTCGAACTTCATATTCTCCATAACTTATTCAAAAATATAATCTGAAACCAAACATTGCGTTGATTGCAACAAGATAATTAGCAATGCGTCTCTCTCTGCCATTCCCCAAAGATAACTTTCATGGCCAAAATTTATTCCTATGAACCCAAAACTAACCTCAAAGACGCCCATTTAATGTGATATTAATTACCTTTTCGCCGTATTTAATTTTACGCCGTCTGGAGGCTGATTTCCGTCGCCAGAATTTAAATTCGCTCGCACAACTGTTGGCGGAAAGAGCGTTTGTTGGCTGAGGACGATATCAAATTCATTGAAAATGCCAGAATTGCTGCTTTAGTATTTTTGTGACTCAAGTATGTTTCTTATGTTTTGTTTGTAAAGATAAAATATTCCTCCTTGAGTATTTTATCCAAATGCTGTAAGCTTTATGTTTCAGAATTTCTTTTTTTATTTACATCTCCAGAAACTCATTATCAATATTAGAGAGCGTGAAACAAATCCAAAATACATTTTCAGGAAACAAAAAAGCATGGGATATTATGCATCATATACCTATTTATAATATAGATTCAAAAATGAATAAATCCATTGAGGATTCATTCGTAAGAAGAAAATCCGGATTACTTGTTTTTGAGTCTAACTTTTTTTCAATATTGCTTGAAGATTTGATCTTTCTTTTTTCTTTTCACTGCCTACTATCTAACTCACTCTCTCCCTATTTATAAATAAATCTTTTTCAAATTTTCGATCGTTAATAAAATACTTTCTATTCATCCAATCAAGTTCAAATTAATTTTTTTAAAATTTGTGGTGGATAAAACTTGATATTAATACAGTTTTTTCAAATATTATTTCATTAATTGCTGGTTAATTAATTTAATTAATTATTGATTTTTCACGCCAACTTAGATTTGTTTCCATTCTGGTAAAAATGTAACTGTTAAAACAATCACAAAAGTTGGTATCGAAAATTGATTTTTCAACCAAACCGTGTGTGCATTGGTACAACAATGCAGACACAAATCATGCTCTTTTTTCAATTCTTACTCTATTTAGTTCAATCGCTCTCTCTCTCTCTCTCTATATATATATATATATATAATATATATATATAAACATAAAATGAAAAAATATACATAGCATAATAAAACTGATAATACAAAATTATATCACTAGCAAAGCTAGAAGATCTAAACCAGATTTCAAGAAACACGCATTAAAAAATGATGGAATATGTATATATATATATACATATATATATATAATGTTCACACGCACACAAATTTTCAATCGTTAATGAAATAATTTCTATTCATCCATTCAAAGTAGGAATTGACTTAAAATATTTTTTTTTGTATTACGTGTTAATAAAAAATTCACTGTGAAAATAAGACAATTTGTAATGTATGAATTGATGTTTATTGATAAAGTTAAACAAAATAGATTGCATTACGCCTATGCATTGTTTGAAAAAAAAATAATTCGAATAACTACTCGCGAGAAAGGTGGAAGTTATATTGCTACTAACATAAATCGTTACGTTGAATATTTCTTTCACCATACATCAAAAAAGTTTTTCGTGATGACAAAATAAATTTATTTGTTTCACACACGAAAACAATTATAAAAAGTCAGTAAGTTCTGTTCTATATTATGTTTGCAAATTGTTATGCTACAGTATACGCCTCTGTGAATGGTATATCATCACTAACTGCATCAGAAATGCTACCCGGTAAACTGAATACTGAATTTGAAATTAGGTCGTATCATCATGGTATTAAGACATTTATGTACTACTGATGGACTGTGTAATGGAACAAGATTGGTAGTGAAAAATTTTGAGAAGAATATACTGTAGTGTGAAATTTTATCCGGAGGTAAGAAAAGCGAAATTGTATGTATGCCAATAATCACACTGGACACTTGGGGGACATAGATATGCCATTCGTATTGAAACGTACACAATTTCCTGTAAGGTTGGCATTTGCCTTCATTGTTAATAAATTACAGAGGGCCGTGTTTTGAAAAGGTCTAGACATAGAAGGAAACAATATTCATTCACGGCAAATTGCGAATAACGGAATAAAAAGTCAATGCAATTTAGAGGAAAAGGTGATTAGGAACATTGTTTTTGAAGAAGCACTAAATTGAAGAACAAATTAAAACATAAAGACAAATATTTGAAATTAATTTTTTCCTGCTTACAGTATGTTGAAAAAAATAGAACAACGTAATGCATGAAATTACAGTTTTACAATCTGAGCAATGAGTCTGAACAGTGGTGTAATTTGCACAATGGAGATTGGTTCACTATTAGGTGGACAAGTGGGTCCCTCCCCCCCTTTCCTCAGTTTACATAAAATAAATTATTAGTCTTCTCTTTCTATCAAAATTTGTTCGACACTATATGTGTCAAAACAGTTTTCCGATATTTAAATCTGTCTTTTAATTTTCGTATTACTTTCGAGCTGAATGCTTAGAATTTTTTCACTTAGGTAGTACTTTTAAAGAATTGTGGAAGCGATGCTTCATTTCGTATATACAATAGAACGTCGTTTATCCGAATCAATTGGGACCGGACACCGTTCGGATACGTGATTGTTCGGTTAATCGAAAACCGAATGCGATCCATGCAGTATATAAAACCAGACACTATACGAATATTGAAAATTATCACATGCAGGGAACGTGCTTGAAGAAAAAGGTGAAAATTGTCGCAATTTTACCATTATTGTGGAAAATAATCATTTATTTTTCGCTGTACCATTGTACAACTTCGTTTTTTCGCTGCAATGTCTCTGATTCTCTTGAGCAGCAGTAGTTGAGTAGGACAGCACTCTGATTGCTGGAAAATACACATCACGTTGAAGTCGTTATTATATGCATTTGAGAATTTCGATAGATGGGTGACAGGGAGCATTAACGAAATCAGTAAAACTTTGCCTGTTTTCCCTTCACGTTCACAAAGTTTCTTGACATTGGGATTAAAGTCTTTTTCCTATTATTCCGCGCAGGTGTTTACCAAATCACACAACTGAAATTTCCCATAAATACCTTGCGTTTTCCCGTCACTTTTGGCCTCACGCGAGAAAACTGTTGAGCATTGCACTGTTCGAAAACGTATCCGGATTTTGGTCCGGGTATTTGAAGCTCCGGATAATAAACGTTTGGATAAACGACGTTCTACTGTACATGTACTGTAACGACATTTTATTTCATATGTATTTTCATGTATACTTTCATATCAATACATATTGACTGGGTATTTCATATTGCTGTCTGACTAAAACTTGTTTTTAGATTTTGGATATCTAAGTCCTATATAACATTAAGATTTTGTTTTACTAAAAAAATACTTCTATAGTCCTCTTCTCTTAATTTATAAAGGACAGATTTGGATTTCTGAAACCGAAGAATATTCTTTACTGACACCCTCGTACCTCTCCCCTTGGGAGTCGATTTCTTCAAATCTGTACTCGGAAAAATAAGCATGTTTCCCAAATTTCAAATCTCTAAGTCTAGTAGTTCAAAAAACGGGATTCTTTTTATTTACCCCCCCCCCCCGTAATTCATTTGAGAATTGATTTCCATAAAATCCCTTCAAATTCCTCTATTCAACAAAAGAGATGTGCTTACAAAATTTTAAATCTGTAGGGGGTCTAAGATTTCTGGAGAACTCGAGATGAATGAGTCTCTTTTCTCCTATATGGACAAGATATGCATTACGTCATAGAAACACGTCATATAATAGAATTTCTGATGTATTATATTTAAAAATAAAAGTTTTAGTTTCATTACATTTAAATATAATTGGTTTAAAAATTCAGAAAAAAAATGCATATCCAAAATGTATTGTAAGCGAATTTGATTGAAATCGTGAGTTGCTTGGTGTGACAGTAGAGGAATTTTCTTAAATACTGTTTTAAGGAAATTCTTGATGTTACCAATTTAATTGCAATTATGAAGAATAAAGTACGCTCTGAATAAAAATATGTATTTTTTCTGAAAGTTTTAAATTCCTGTAAAAATTTACTTTTAGCGAACGCCGCATGTAGTTTGTCTTTTTTGTGAACTCGTTATGGTTAAGTAGTTAATGAAATTATTTTACAAATCAAATTCCCGTTAAGTGTAAAGTAATTTATGAGCAAAAATAATTGAATCAAATGATAATCAGTTAAAGAGATTAAGTTAAAGGAGAAAAAGAATTTAATGCATTAATATGTAGATTTAACTAAAATTAACTAATATAGAACCTATATATTTTATTTTGAATATTAAATAGTTTACTTAATTGTCGCACAGTTGCTGTTAAACTCCGATACAAATTTTGCCCTTATAAGTGCATTGCGCTTATGATATGTTGTATAACATATAATAAGTGCACCAAAAATCAGTTTGGGTCTTACTTCTTACAAAATAAAATCAATTAGGTCACGGTATCCGAGTAGCCATGATCGAAAACTAGTGTCCTGTGATATTTTTCTTGAGTCTTTGTACCGTTTGATGGAAGGATGATGTACATTAACCCGGCACTAATCGCGCAGGGCATGTCATACCCACCGTCTAATGTTTTTCAACGCTTCTTCTAAACCTTTTTTGGAAAATGGATAGTTTCTCGTGTAGCTGACTTTAATATCATATCCTCTGAAGGGCCGTAGCTTGTAGGCGAATTCTAAATATATATTTTTGGATATCATCTCTTCCGGTATGTCATACCCTGCGCGTAAATTACCGTTACAGTTCTGAATGCATGAACAAGTTTTAAATCTTCCTTATTCTATGACGTATTATTGAAGTTATGATGAAGAAATGTGATATTTAAGTAATTTAATAAATACAGTATTTAATAGATATAGTACAACAGTATTTTCGGATGAAGAAATTTTCTTCGGGATTAAGATGAGGAAAAATCAAATGATGAAAAGCATAACAGCAAGTATGATTCCTCCACTGAGAATCGATCCAGATTTAGAAAAGGGAGACACTGTTGAAAATAAATGTTTTATATGTAGAGACACAAAAATATTTGAGAAGAACGTAATTTTAAAGGAAACAACTGGTACACATCTCATCCACTTTCAGATGAACTTTTGAATAAAAAAGTAGTTTTCTGGAACAAAATAAGAGAAAATAAAAAAGAAATTCCAAAATTTTTAAACTTAAAGAATAGAGAAGTTTACTCCTATATGTTTAGTTTGAAAAATATATAGATTAAAAAAAATTAAGATCCAGTGAAAACGTCGCACTCACTCACGACGAGATTAAAGGAGTGTATAAACAATGCAATGAATGCCCTAATAAAAAGAACAGAAAAACTAAATTTACGTGTGAAAAAAGTCATTAACATGTTGTACTTCCTACTTTTCTTCCTTTTTAACCTTTGTATACAAATGTTACTGTAAAAACTCAATGTAAACACCCTTGGGTATGACACACCCTGCGCGATAATTTTAGGTCGTTTTCTTCACGCGAGTGATGCCGGGTTAAATAAATCGAAGCTCGCTATTCTGACGTGGTGTAAAATATTAGAGAAATGGATGAAGTGTTATGTTCATCCTTTTACTGTGGCTCAAAATTAAGGGGTAAGTCGTCAGTAGCTCTGGTGTAGCTTCGAAACTCAAGGTTGATATAATGATTAATTAATACAGTCAAAGTAATATAGCTAATACGAAAAAAAATTTTCGAGGAACTTTTTTCCTCTCATTTAATAAACGTTTTCGTTATAGTTTTAGAAAGAATATTTTTGGGGTATTTATTTATTCATCCACAGAATGAAAAATAAAATTATTTTAATGTAAACTACTCACAAATTTTTGATACTTATTAATCAAGCAGGTTTCCAAGAAGATAATTGGGTTAAATTTTAGTTAGTTCACACCTTTTGACGACGGAGTAAAAAAAAAGGTGCCCAATTGGCATCAAATGCTCATTATTCTTTATTAGAATTATATCCAATGTGATGACAATGATTTGCCAAATAAAGGTTTGTACTAAAATAATACCCAACCAATTTTTTCTAAATTTTTATTCAATAATTCGTGTCAAGATCTGTTGCTTTTCGTTGTAAACAAAGATAAAAAGACAGTGCTTTTTTAAAGAACTTCTTGATTTTACTACGGAGAAATTAAACTCCAAATTATATTGCGTTTATATTTTTAGATAAAGAGCAATTTGAGAGGTTCGTGAGAAAGTATCTTGCTATTTCTAATTAAAAGTTATTTTTGGCTAATGTTAAAAGACATATCCCAAAGTCAGAATCCTTTTCAAGTGGAAAAATGTCCCAGTTTAAGACAAATTTTAAATCATAAAAATATAACACAGTTTCTATTAACTCTTCAGTGTAAATGTGAGATTCTTAATTACGCAGTAGAAAGTTAAGAGATGATTATAAAATTATGATATGGTAGAGGAATTGTGGAATATAACTTATACAAAATTAAATATGATTGCTTTTGACACATTTCAGCATTATACTGAAATGCATTCTAATATTATAATAAGTTTTTTTTAGTATTTAAACATGCGTATACATTCATTATATTGTTTTTTTAACATTTAGAAGCCCTCTAGCAGTACTCTATCTTTACTTTAATGTATATTGTTAACCTGAAATTAATTAAAATCGATTTGATATCCCAGCATGAAATATGAGCAATATTATAAATGAAATATTTAATCATTCTAGTAAAGTGAATAGAATAAAAAACGAAGAACACAAATTAAAATAGAAAAAAAAATATTCTGACATATATATAAACTCGTGTTGTTATACACCACTCAATTCATCATACTTTGTCCCCTCCAAAATATATAACTATTCAAGAATAATACTATATATATATATATAACGATGATGACGGATTTAGTAAAGGACGACGACTTTTGGCGAAGATCTTGATAGCGTGGCCGGTGTTGGTATTTCCTTATATGGTTGGTGTTGAATTTTCATTATTATGGAAGAGGCAGTCTTTTGGAAAAGTTATTCTTCTTTATTAAATACTGAACATGAAGACACATAGATGGACGGAATCACAAAGAAACATACACACACAACACAAACACACGCTGCAGTCGGCTACATGTTGAAGCAAATACAGAAACGAAAGAGGGGGTGGTCTCCAGGAATCTCGGTATTTATAGGCGGCTCAAATCACATGATCTGAGTGGGTAGCTAGATGTAGTTTAAAATATTCTCGTTAGGCGGCTGGCTAATTTATTATTAAAATGTGGGTCCTGAAGGGATGGACCAGATAATTAAAAGGATTATATTACTGGGAACTATTACATTTATATATATATAGTGTCAAGTCAACACCAAGCATTTTTAAAAACTGTTTTATTGAGCTAGTAATCGAGAGATGTTACGCTGAGAGAAAACGAAGGTAGAGGGCGAATTTAATTGGGGAACTACTTATGTCCAGATGTGTTAAGTACCTTTTTTAGTTTATGTGTTATACTTGAAATTTAAAATGGCTTATGGGACTATAAAAAATAGTGATCTGGGATTAGAAGGGATTTGTTTGGACTATCTGTTCGGAGAAACAATTGGGTATTTAATTTAAGACTTGTAGATGTAACGGAAAATAAAAGAAAAGCGGTATATAGAGGATTTAATTTCTTAGATCTAATTTAATTCTTATCCTTACACACACACACACATATATATATATAATAGTATTATTGTAGAATATTTTTCTATAACGCATACTTTTATAAAATATGATCAATATCACATAAAATAACATAAAAACTTACGTGTATTTGTTATACTCTGTGAATATAAAAATGAACCAAAAAAATAGATTTCAATATATATACGGACTCAGTTTATTTTAAAGAAATAACATAACTTATATGAGCTTTCAGTATTGAATGACCTTAAAAGTTCATCACATTCGTCTACTTCTTCAAATCAAAACAAAACAAAAACTTCAAAGCAAAAAAGCACTGCACATGTACAATTCAGGTTTCTTTGTAAAAAAAAAGTGTGCGCCTTACGCCGGAATATACGGTATATATATTTCCTCGACTTTTTTTTAAAATTCCTTTTAATATAACACTGTAGTGGACGCAATATTTATACATTTCACACGGGAAGAATTTAATGATAGGAATTCAAATGAATAGCACAGAAATGTATAATAAAATTTCAGAATATAGCCATAATGTTGAAAGAAGATTTTACTTCTATAAAAAAACCAGAACGTGTTTATTTTTATGTTTTTTACATGTTTTGGGCTTCCATTTTCAACATTAAGCAAAACAAAATTCTACAGAATGTATGAGAAAAAAATAACAATCTTCAATTCAAAATTTTCATCTAGATTTTAAAATTTCCAAGTGGAGTTGGTATCAGGTCTTAAACTGGGACTGAGAAAAATAAAATTTACGAATAGCGAAGTGCTTTGTGTCCATATAATAAATATTAATCCTATATATAATATGGATCCCAATCTTCACTTTAGAGTAAAGAAAGCTTTAAAGTTTCCAGAACCACTAGGGAGTAGGCAAAATGCTTAGATTAGTTAAGCAAACAATGGCTGTATATGTTCAACATCCTTCATTACTCGGTATGGCAACACCAATTGAGCAAATGAAATTGCTTCAAGTGTGCGTGAAATGGCAAACACGTATGCGAAAGTCTTGTTCGCATTCCACTAAGTGGTACATAAGCAGAGCTCGGCACCCATGTAATTCATTATCAACATTACCCTTCCACCTAATTGGTATTCTGATTTAGTGCTCTCGGACCTTCCACCCCACCCCCCACAAATAGCTTACCATTGACTTCGATGATGTATGTGGTCAGAAATTCTGAAAGGCGCTCCAGTGATGAATGAATGCCTCGATAATAAGCCGCGCACAGGCAGATGGATGCAAGGGCGAATGGTTAGGATCGGCGCCGCGGTTTTAAAAGTATGTTTTCTCTCGTATCCTGAAGGAATCGTAGGTTTGTGGGCTTGGAAATCTTGCACGCGGTGAAAACGTGAAGTGTTATGAATTATAATCTAAAAGTGTGTGGACGAGTTAATTGATGTGAAGCCTGGTTTTACTGATTACGATTTGTTCAAAAATAATTTAGAAGTTATATCATTTTAATAAATCGGTAATTTTCCAAAAGCATAAATAAGTTAAATTAAACTATGAATAAATATAAGCCATTTTTTTGTCGTTGTGTGTTGTCTTGTAGTTACAGAACGTGAAAGAGTGTTCCGTGAAAAAATTGAAATTGATGCAAAATGTTAAGGGTTCTGGAATGTAAAAAAATTATTATATAAGAGAAATTTCTTTTCAAAAACATCAAAACAAATTTAACGAAATTAAAGTTCACACAAGCTAGTGTGTGTGTGCGTGTGCATGTGTGTGTGTTTGAACATACACGTGAGTTAAAGAGTGCAGAGAGAGAGTTCCAGGCTTATATGAAGAAAAAATCTTGGAAATTCCAAGAATTATTTCTTTCGAAAAGAATTATTTACCGTTAAAAGTATGCTGATAATTTGTCGTAATGGTTCTCAATTCTTTTGATATCTATTTTTAATAAAGGTTTTTTTTTTAAAATATTCATATTATTAATCAAAATTCTCTATTTGTTACATAATTCCCCCCCCCCAAATGCAGCTTACAAACACCTTTTCTCAAATTCTGATGTTAATTTTTACTCATGCGAGCTATAATTTAACATAAATTTTGTAAAAGTGTCAGTGTGTATTAAAGCAGATATATTTTTAAAAAAGGCAAATGTAATCTGCCTCTTCTTGATATCTCATGTATTTTGAGATCTCAATTTGTTGTCAAGAATAATCAAAAATATACGCACAAGTTTTTAAAAAATTCCATTGATATATTATATAACTCAATTTCATTCGCAGTATTTTTTTTATTTTTCATTTTTGCGATTTACAGTTACGAAAGCAGTTATGATTAAATAGAAAACGATTAAATTCAAATTAATATAAAAATCGGTTTTATGGAAATATGAAATATATTTAAGAAATGATCGAATTTCCAACAGTGTAATATAAATCTTAGAAGTTAATTTTTATAGCATGGTGGGAAAAAAACTGAGCAGCGATTGAATACTTATTTTGATATTTAAAAAACCAAGGATAGAATCTTTTTATAATTAAAAAAGATGATACTTATTTTATATTAACTCAAAGCCTTTGAAATTTGAATGATGTTTTAACCTTAAAATTCACAGTATTTATTCGAATTTATCATTACAATTTATATCTTTCAAATAAATGAGCACAAGTTTACACTCTCCGTAGATTATCATTATTGACATAGAATTATGATATACATTTATTTAACTCAGTGCAGCACTTCACCATTTATAACCGAGAGTTAAAAATAGAAAAGGATTTCATAAAATTACCTATTATTAAACCAAAACACATGACATTTTCAAAACCTTTAAAAGGATCTGAATATTCACAATACGTGTCATGCATTGCATAGAACACACTTTCAATGGTGATTAGATGTATGAATTTTAAATAATACATTAATACAATTATGTTTAGTTACACGTATGTATTTTGAAGTAGAATTAGCAGAAATTAAAAGTGAAAAAAATGTATTGAAGAGAATTTAGAATACTCTGATTGCATAGTAAAATTATTTTACATTTATTATTAAATTTGTTGCACATAATATACTGCTTATTTTCTAAAAATATTCAAACTCACAAAAATAAAATCTCATGGATGAAAATTTGAATATTACACTCATATTAATAGAATTCCAGTTTTTATTTTTGAGTTCTTATTTTGATTTATTTGCATAAATGTAAGTTTGTGAGTGGGTGGTTTTATTCATTTGGTTTAACTTGTCACAAAATAAGAGATATCTACAGCTTTACAAGAAAGAAATTCGTTGATATAATAGCAGAGTAAAGGAAAAAGCAGAAATTTTATTCATATATTGCGAAGGAAAGGAAATTAAAATTTATTTTTAGTCATCTCAGAGGGCATCATGCTATTTATAATGGTAAAAAATAAATTATTGAAGAATGAATCTCTAAAAGCATCTGACAAGTAGAATATTACAAGCTAGATTCACGACGGTGACGTGATAAATTCAATCGCGTGTTCATTTAATTCAAAACTAACATTAGACGTTTACTTGTTCTATTTATAAAAATCAGATCCTATTTCAAATTCAATTATTAGATAAAGATGTTCACGTATTGAGATTCTTTTATAAATTTTTCAAAATTAGAAAAAAACCATATTATATGTGTATTTTAAAATCAAGTGCATTTCGATTATATATATGTGTTGCAATATCCTAGGACTGTCCATTGATGACGCTTGAATGATTCTTAATGGTTTATTGGGTCACACGATCACACAACATAAAGTTATTACACTTTATACACATTTTAAGTAAAAATCATAAACCTCCCGAGTTGGGTTGACAATTTTAGAAAAATAAATCAAACTATTTGCCAGGGTGACATCCAATACATCTACCCCGTCAGATACATAAATCTTCACGCAAAGCTCCCTGAGTGAGTTCAGCTACACGAGGGCTTTTGGGGACGGTCCGCGTAATTTTGAACCATGGTCAAGTGACGCGGACGATACCTGAGCTGGCACCCCTCTCCTAACTACCACACCACAACACACCAACGGGAGGACGTTTGAGCTCTCGACAGATTTTACGTGCATTGCTCTCCTACACGTCTTCAGTGGTACTGGGATCGAACTCATGACATGTTAGCCACGATCCAATACCTAGACCACTCAACTACCACGGCCACGCGCAAAGCTCCGTGGTGGAGCTGAATTTATCTCCTCCCAAAGCTTTCGGGTGGAGCTTACCGTCTTCTCTCGTTGTGAGACAATCACCGAAAAAAAATCCAATATCCACACAAAGTTCGCTGGAGAAGCTAAACGACCTCTCATCGAGAGGTAATCACCGAATCCCCTGGTGTGACACTCGCGTAGGCGCAGTACCTCGGATCAGTCCACGTTGCCACCTTGAGTTTCTGAATGGATCTAGAATTCGTTACAGAAAATTATTATTTTTCACATACATACTTTTTGAAAGAAAGTTTCTGTTAAATGCAAAAGTTGGCAACTGCAAAGCACGGAATTCGATTAGCTAGAGATTATTCCATTTATTATGTGGCTAGAATGTCACTTGAATTTGAACCATACAAATAATACGGTCAGCAACTGAGCTTGCACATCCCTTTTGACAACTTTTAAACTGCAACTTATTTAATTGTTCAACGCAAAATTTTTGCAAAGAATTCATAACGAAGAGGCTATGCCATCACATAAACGTTTTTCAATCGAATAAAACGATAAAAGGAAATTTTTCATTACTGTAATATAATTACAAAATTGATTTCTTTATCAATGCACGCAAGTATGAATTCTAACATTAACAAAATTGAAAAGCGATTAGTTGGTGAGTTAACCAAATTATTCACAATAAAGACCTTTTGGTGGGTAAAAAATGAAACAAAGTTATAAATTAAAGATCCTTTTTATTTCTGTACCGTAGTGCACACAGAAATTGAAAAAAAATCAAGGGCAAGGGGGTCCTGATTATCTGCCCCGCCCCCCTCTTGCGTGCACCACTGTTTCTGTACAATATATATGTTCAAGTAAAAAAGCGCAGTATATGAAAGATGAGGAATATAAAATTTTAATCACTTTTGTAAGAGATAACAATGCAGGAAAGACGTTAAATATCATTTGTATCTTGATAAAATCTTACGTAAAGTTTTCATTTTTGTAAAAGGAAATTTTAGTACATTATGTTAAGAAGAGTGTTTAGCATATAAAAAACCCTTTATATTTTTGATTCACAATAGTAAACAGTTTTTCCTACAATATTGTTCCTTTGGTGGCCTTGTGGCGATTGTCATTAACTCATCAGCGGCTTCGTCGGATCAGTTTGAAGTGAGGATCCTATTCAAGACCAGTCGTGTAGCACAGTGCCCACCTATGTTCAAAGTTTTTACGTTGGTGTTGTGTGGAAGCATAGAGAGGGAGTGATAGTTAGAATGCCGTCCTCTCAGAATGAAAGAAAAATAAAATAGTTTCTTCACAGTAAAAACCTAAAAGTATATTTTCTTTTGAAATTGAGTTTATTCTTTCATAAAGCACAACCCTTTAAAATATTGTTTTTTGTTTGCATTTTCTCCCTGTTTAATTTCTTGTATGCCAGTACGACATTGTTGAATCTCATGGGTTAAGAGGTCTTAAAAACATCTTATAATAAAAATATCTAAAATGGAACACTTCAATGGTGATTTTATAGGGATCCATACTGACAGGAAGGGAAGGATATATTTTATGTAAAAGGAACTTTGCAATTTTTTCCTGATTAATTTCTCGTATTCCAGTACCAAATTGCTGAATCTCATTAGTCGTGAGATTCTTAAAAATATCTTATAATAAAAGTATCCGAAACGGAACTCTTCACTAGTGATTTCATAGTGATGCATGTTGACAGTAGGGAGGATATATTTTATGAAAAAGACCATTGCAACTTTTTTTCTTCAAAAATGAATATTTCTAGGGGAAAGGATTCTTTGATATCGAATTTCGGACTTTTCTTTCGAGTATGTTGAACAGGATGCATGAAAAATTGCTTCTGAAATCTTTAAAAAATCACTTTTGTGAAAAAAGTACATAAAAAAATACAACTTTTAAAATTGATTTAGCACTTGGATAATAAAATTACAGTTCAAATTGCTGAATAATTTATAGGAAAACGTTGCCAAAAAAAGAAAATAATTGCGTTATTGTCAAGGTTATTACAAGAATATTAATGATTGTAAAGTGAAAAATGAACGCGACAAAAGTTTTTGAAATGTTTTGTTTGAAAATAGGATATTACTTTTACATGTTTCGATAAATATAATAAACCATTATTTACAATAATAGCATGAAAACACTATCACTTAATAGCCCTTTGTAAATGAAGCACAAATATTTACGCTTTTGAATTTTTTTTCAACTAAAACTATTAGATATTTTAAAATTTTTAAGTTATGATTGTTGGAATGCTTCCAAAAAAGCCTACACATGAAAATAAATTGCTAACTTTTATTTATTTTGATTATTGTAGAGTAAATATTTTGAAAATTAGCTTTTGAGCATGAGCAAAAATAATTTTGATTTATTTTATAATAGAAAAAGTTTGTGTTGGGCTGTGATATATGTATATATTTAAACAACTTTTTTTTTAATTCAATTCTCCGAGTAATATAAATTAACGAGAATTGTATGTAATGAAAAATGTTATAAAATGAAATAATATTTTCGAGAACTTTTAATTTATTGAAGAAACTTACGATTTTTGAAATACGAAGTATTATTTATAATTTTCTTGTTTAATTTATAAACTTTTAATTTATTCATCCCTGAAATAATCTAAGTGTAGCTATCTTTAAATTGTTTAGATAAATCAATCATATATAAGATTTAATCTCTGATATATTCATACTTCACATTTCATTTGATTATATTGTTTTTCTTATATTCTTGATTCCATTCAATATTAAGTATTGTGAGTGCGTATTTTTTAATCTTTAAGTAATACACTTTTCTTAGGCAAAATTTTCTCAATAGTGGCCCAATAATTCCATTAGATAACTAAAGATCAGTTAAAACCACAGTTAAATTATAATTAACTAAATATTCGTCTTTCTATTCTTTCAGGAAACTTTATTTGACAAAGAGGCAAAAAATAAGGTTATTTGTCAATCAAAATATAACTACTAAAGGGTAAATCAACAAATTATTGAACAATAATATTGATTTAAAACTTCTGCAGAATAAATTTAATATTTTCTAAAAAGGAAAAACGCGTTTGTTTATCTAAAGTGGATTAAAGAACTCGTGTTTGGACTGATGAATTTGATCTAGCGTAAGTATGAAATAAATTACGCACTATGGCTCATTTCATGAGATGTCATAGCCACATAATGATAACCACCTGGATTTAACCAATCACTTCAAAAACTCTTGTGACGTCATAGTCCCATGATAAAAGCAATCACGTGTTTCCAGCTAATCGGTTTATGAGCTTCTGCCAACCTTTGATCTTTTCAGAAACTTTCTCTTAAGATAATTTTCTTAATAAAAAAAAAAATTATGTACCATGTTTTTATAACCTTTTTCATGCATTGTCATCCACTTTTGAACTATTGTCCAAATTTCAAGTCTCTAGCTCATCGAGAAGTTATAGTTTAAAATCAATTACAAAATTATAACCGGACAGACATACAAGAAAGCGAGTAAAGAAAAGTACATGGTAGCTTGGGGGCCCCTCTTTGATCCTAGAGACACGAAATTGAATACGTAGACGCAACTCGACCCGTGCTATCAACAGAAGGTCTTTGTTCGTGTAAATTCGTGTAAGTTCCGGAGTTATTGGGCCCGTGTCGAAATTAGGGCCCAAGTTCGAGACTAGAACTCTTTTTTCCCATTGTCTTGCATTGTCATCCACTTCTGAACTACGGTCCAAATTTCAATTCTCTAGCTCATCGGGAAATTATAGTTTAAGATCCGGACAGACATACAAGAAAGCGAATTAATAAAAAAACATGGTAATCTGAGGGCCTCTCTTTGACAGGTGGTCTGTCTTTGTGTAAATTCGTGTAAGTCTCGGAGTTAAGGGGCCTTTTGTCGAAATCGTGTCTCGCATTTTCGGGGGCCAGGTTCAAGACTAGAGCTACTTTTTACACATTTTTATGTATTGCCAACCTCTTCTGAGCTATGGTCTAAATTTCAAGTTTCTAGCGCAACGGAAAGTTAGTTTAAAATCAATTACAAAATTCCACCCGGATTGACAAGAAAGCGAGTTAATAAAAACACGGAAAATACAAATTTGTCAACAACAATGATGCACATAAAAAAACGCATTTTATTTTAAAATACATGCATAAAATAAGATTTTTTAAAATTTTAAAATATTTTGGAGAAATTTATTCTTTATAACATTTGAACATTTTTACCCCGTTATAAAATCTGAAATTTTACTCAAGTCTTAGAAACGGAACAATAAGTACAATTAGTTTGATATCTGTTTTAAATTTAATGCAGAACACGTGTTTCTCTTTATCATGTGACCGTCATGAATTGAGCCCCTTCAAAAGAGTATTACACCAAGCTTTTAAATAATGGTTTATTTTTAAAAGTACAGCCTTAAAGTGCAGAGACAAAATATATAAGACATCTCATCGTTGAAAATTCATCCGGTATGTCATTTTCTTTTAAATGAACAGTGTTAAGATGTATGTGGAAATTTAATATATTTTAATGCTCATCTTCTCTTTATTTTTAATTTTTTTACTTTAAAATCCGGCGTTCAACTTGCACCCGTAAATTTCGATTTCATTTGTCGTGTTAAAAATGCACGCGTTATACGCCGGAATATGCGGTATATATTTTAAGAATGGAATCAATATGAATTACATTACGTATGTATTAGAAATAATAACACATGACATGGTATATATGAATAATTTTACTTGCTTTAAATACTCATAATCTTTATTTTAACAACTCTATTGTTTAGTTACTATCTTTAAGTAGTTTGATATCTCTGTTATGCTTTAAACACGCATTAGTAGATGTAAAATTTTTCCAGGAAAAATTAATTACTCTAGCTATTTGGAAAACATACTTCTTAAACACATCAAAATTTCATAATACCGAAATATAAATATCATAGAAAATAATTTTACACTTTAATAACTCTGAATTGAAAAGGGTTTCAAGAGAATGTCCAAAAATATATCATGTATGATATATTTTACATTTTCTTTTGCATTAATAAAACATCAAAAATTATAAAGATACTATTAGATGACGTATAATTGCTTATAAATCATAATTGTGGGGTTAAAGCTGAACAATTTTAATTTACTTAAAATAATGAAGAAACTTTGGATTAAATTGCATTTCAGACCATTTTTAATTTAATATGAATTCACAATAATTTCTGATAATACATAATGATACTTCAGTTAGAATTCTAAACACTAAGTGGTAAAAAATAGACTTTTTGAATGGCACTGTTCAATGGCGCTTGATAACCTACTGCCTTAAAATCGCAGATTTCGTTAAAATTTGACAAAAATATTTTATGCTTTAATTTTGCTGGCCAATTTAAAAGATTTCTAGAAAATACAAAGTTTATTATTTTCCGTTTACTTCCAGTATATATCGTTACGAACTTACAAGAGCGTTTTTCGGAAAATTTGAAACGGGGAAATGTATTGCTGAAAAAAATCATAAGATAATTACTAGAATTCTTTTTTGTGTATTGTAAATAGTAGGTCAAGACAATTCTAATAAAAGATAATGAGATTATTACAAAATTTACAACCTCTTAAATAAATAAACAATTGTTTTTTTTTAAATTATTTCATTAAGTTACTAATATAAAATTGTATATTTGTTGTAAAAATTTAAATATTTCTTTGTTTTTAGATCATTTAGCGATGAATAGTAACTTAACATATAAATGTTGAAAGAATTAAAATTTATTCATGTACTTTTAGTTCAGCGGGTGGCACATTTATGTGTTATTTTATAAACTTTCACTTACTCTCTTTCCGATTGTGTTACTTTAAATTTTTTTTCTTAACAATTTTTTTCCTCATAATTTACTAAATAAACATGAAAACTTTTTAAAACTTTCATATCTCAATTTTAAAAATTTTGTTTAAGATTATTTTATAAAGATTTCAATAAAGGTTTTTTATGAAGATTTTAAAAATTTGTTAAGTTATGCTTTCAATTTTTATACCTTACACTGTAATAACACATTTCAAAATTTGAGCAAAATCTATTAAATCATTAGCATGCAATCATGAAATCAAATTTTTACAAAGCAATTAATTTTTCCCCTCGCATATTTCACGAAAATAAATCAAAGCATGCGCTTAGATTTTCAAATTTATATTAATTTATTCAAAAGTAATTCATCCTTTTCCAAAAACCCGCCTTATTTTTGTGTAATATATATCATTTTAAATCTTATTGAATTTTTTTAATGGTTAAAACTAAACTTTCAAAAACTTTTTCATAAATTTTATTGTAATTTATTTCCAATTACAGATGGAAAACATTAAAAGATAATTTATTAGGACCTTTTTTATAAGAAACCATCTTTGTAAAACTCAAATAAGATCGCTTGCTTTTTATTTTATATAAAAAAAAGTATTGTTTTACCCATTACAAGTCACCAGAAAAAATATTTTTATGTTGTACATTCCTTTACCTCTCAAATAAATAATATGTCCAATAAGAATGTGTGATAAAACCATTACGCGCTGACAAATATGAACTGAACATAATTGTTTTGGATTTATGGAATCGTATATTTCATAGAAATTAATTATTCACCATTAGTTCAATTCATCCACGATAAAAACTGATAAAACAGATAAAATATGTCTAGAGCCTTCTCCGCGTAAAAAAACCATCCGCCGCAGAATACCGAATTGATAACTGGAATAAGGATTTTTTCGTTTTTTCAGTGTACATATGTCCTTTTTTTCCAGCACAAGCAAACCTTCCCTAACTAACTACGTGATGACATTTTTCCGGAAAGAGCAATATTTGATGACTATCAAAGGTTTTGTTTGTGCCTCCACAAAAAAGAATGTTTTTTTTATATATATGTATTTTTATGCTTCCGTTTTCGTTTTATTCATTCAATCCTAGATTGATACTTATAACGCTCACTAATTTAATTAGATGTGATTTTTCCGATTTGTAATACGGGAGTAGAAGTAAAACACTAATAAAAGTCAATGGGTACTTCATTAGAAATAAATAATTGTGTATTAACATCAACAATACATATTTTTTTCTTAATACATTTCCTAGCACGTGATTGTAAAGGATATTAAGGATTGTATAAAGGTAGATAAAATATTGAGTGTGAGTACTGTGTGTGGGGCAATGAGCGTGGTGCTAATATTTTAACAACAAAACATAGTTAGTATCTTTTGTAAACTCCGTTAAATGGGTAATGATAATAATTAACTTGTTTTAAACATAAGTTATAACCAGGGACCACACGAATGAAAGCGGAAGTTAAATTACAGGATATTTTGAAACCAAAATTTTTATAATAAAACAACATTTGAAAGTTTCTCATCACAAACGCATTGAAAAATCATGCACCTTTATTCTGTGTGTTTAAAAACGTTCTGAAATATTTAGGAATCGCTTAATTGTCTTTAATTAGATTAGTCTGAAGAGATAAGAGACAATGCTAGCCGAATGGCCAAGGTCACGAGCATTTGTGAATGACCTTGGCTAAGTCCTGCCGTAGATTCAAAGTCCAACGACAGGAGATTAAGATCATGTGCTCTAACAAGTGCTCAACACCGATACCTCTAAACACCGTTGTGTAATGGGAATGATGCACGTTAAACCTCGAAGTCTTCAGATTGGCGAGTTCGGAGTTATAGTTTCCTTTTCCAGTCACTTCGTGTGGTTGCGCTGTCCGAGTGGTCATAGTCATGGTCATGAACATTTGTGAAGGACCTTGGCTAAGTCCTGACGTAGATTCAAAGTCCTGATGCACTTTAAACCCCAAAGTCTTCAGATTGGCATGTTCAGAGTTACGGTTTCCTTTTCCAGTCGCTTCGTGTGGCTGCGCTGTCCGAGTGGTCATGGTCATGAACATTTGTGAAGAACCTTGGCTAAGTTCTGACGTAGATTCAAAGTCCTGAGACCTCTAAACACAGTTGTGTAATGGGGATGATACACGTTAAACCTCGAAGTCTTCAGATTGGCGTGTTCGGAGTTACAGTTTCCTTTTCCAGTCGCTTTGTGTGGCTGCACTATCCGAGTGGTCATGGTCACGAACTTATAGCCCGCATTGTCGAATCGCAGGTTTCAGACAGTGTCACAGAAGACCTACCAAGTAGAGAGGCTAATGCACGTTACATTTTATAAGGTTAAAAGCTTTTTAATAAGCCTGATGTGGAAGTTAAGAGAAGTGAGAGTGTGTCGTACTCGTTATTTGACCATGATCCAGAATTACGAGGTCCGTCGCCTATAGCCCTTTTGTTTCAAAGTGCGTGAACAAAGAAATCAATAGCCCTCATGTATCTGAGGGGGTTCACCCATGTGACGGCGTAATTTTCAACATTTTTAGAGAATTTTTTGACGACCAGTAAAAAGATAGATTTTTTTAATCATTTATTTATTAGTACTTTAAAAGTATGTATATATAGCCAAAAATATCCAATAGAATGGGAATTACAGCGCTCTGAACAAACCCGCCTCGAAAAAATGGACGCTCACTTCCTCTACGATTCCGGGTGATTCGCTTATCTGAAATAAAAAAGAAATTAAAGGCGTTTTATTCTGTAAGCTTAAATGACAAGAATGAACTATACTCAATTGAAAATATCAAAAATTGGATTTTTGGATAGACCTCTGAGCAAAAAGTTTCGAATTTCATGAGATTTTTTTGTTATTTTTTTGTAACAAAAATAGAAAAGTATTTGGAATTTTGGAGTGATTGTAGTTCATTTGGTGCATATATATGTACTGAGTCTGCCCTATAAGTTTGAAGTCATTTTGTCAAACCGTTCTTGAGATATTATGGAGGAAACAAATTTCTACAAATTTGTTTGAACGTATATTTGTATAGAAGGGTAAATGGTATCAAGCCAACTGTACACAATAGGCCCAGCCTTAGATTGCCAACTCAGCACTCCAAACAGCTGCTCTTCTAACAATTGCTTCTTTATAACGATTACGAACTTTAAAAAAAATCCATTTACCACCGTAAAGAAAGCAATTTATGGGGAAAAATTTTGATTTTTTTAAACCCATCGTATGGATGAATCCCCTGAATAAAACAATTGATTATATTAATAATTACTTGAAGAAAGTATTCACGAGTTTTAAGTGTAAATGGCTGTAGTTACTGCTAACTGCGCCTTACTCTTAACTTACTACTTACTCCTTTTACTTAAACTAATTAAATAAACATATAACAGGACAAATTATAATGGGTAGAAAATGTCAAAATATTCCCCGGACTAATGCAGTAAGGACATATTATGCATAGTTCACAAGATGTACAATAATTACGCATACAAAGAATGAAAATTTTGCGTTTTATATAAAAAAAATTTCAGCTGTTTGATTAAAAACACTGTAGGTAAAATTCAAATCCGACTGGGTTAAGTAGACACCAAACTAATTCATAAGCGGTGATGCCACTCATCTAGTACAGTGGTTGGTGACTCTGACTGCTGTGCGTAGGGCCTAGGAGTTTTGTGCCTTTGCGGCATAGGAGTACCTAAATAGCCGTCTAGCCGCAACTCTTCACGTGAGGTTGTTGGAAGCGGAAAAAATATGGGAGATCCCTGACCTCCCCCAGGGGGTTCTCCCTCAACATTGGGGTTGAACCGAGCCAAATAGTACTGTCGCTATAAGGTGCTTAAAACTATGGCTAACTACAGTCGTAAGACTAGTCTTTGCCGCGATGAATTTCGTGCACCTTGATCTGATGTAACTGGCCATCAGGCGGCATAAGTAACAATAACAACACGAGTCGTCATATGAAACAAAGTATATGAAAAGTCGAGTATATGAAAACAAAACGCACCCAGACCTGAAACAAACTATTTAGTAAGCACACTTTTTTAAAGAATTACTTTAATGCTTTTTGTTGAGTGAGAATACCAATCATGCAACAAAGAATTTTACAAGAGTAAAACTTTTATATCCTGTATCAGTCTAAAGCTGTTTTCCTTCTTATATATATTCTTTCTTTTATAATTGCTATTTAACCAAAAACGCGCGCGCGAGCTTTTGAAAGTAAATCTTCATCTGAAATATAAGTAGGCCTCAAACTCAATGAGTTTTGTCTCAGGTATATTTTAACACATTCGAAATTCTTCAATTCTTAAATGTAAACAAATAGATGACAAATTCCCAACCATTTTTTTCTTCCTAAACGAAAGTTCCAAACGCGACAGTAAAATATTTGTCCCATTTAATCATTTACACTTCACGAATTCCTCGTGCGAAGCATTTCCTTGTGGCATCTGTTTGTTTACAACTACGAGAACAATACCCCTGTCTTCACGTCACGTTTTGTACGTGAGATGTATATACAAACCTTGAAATGCATTACCGTAACAAATGAATAATTTCGTCAGTTTCATTTACATATGTGCCTTTAACAAACAAATGATTTGCATACAGTGAATTATTATCTTATGAGTGACTGTTTGCTAGTCTGTTCATTGAAGTTTATAGTTCAAGGCGACGTATATTAGCCGTTTGACATGTTTTAAAATGTGTTTATTTAGTTGATAAATATTTAACTATTCTTACTGTGAAATAATTAGTTGGGTTATAGTTAGTGTTGCATCCCTCAGTGTGTTCAGTTATAGTTTGCTTTGCTTTTTAAAGTAAAGAATATATTAAGATAAGAAGCTATATATATATACTACTTCCTGTGGCGTAATTTAGACAAATACATAATACATAATATGGTACAGTGTAGAACAATAAGAGTGGACTCTTACGTTAGTAAAAAATGAAACGTTTATAAAATGCAGCAATTAAACGAAAGGTGGAAGTAAATAATTATGTAAATGTTTATTGGTTCTTTTTATGAAATGAATGCATAAGGCTGACATCTTGCTATCTTAATGTGGGTTAAGAAACACAGATTAATTTTCATTATTGGTGCAGCTTTAGAAAAAAACATGATTTATTAGAAAAGAAAAATTACAACATGCGTTCAGAATTAGAACTTTATTAGTAGCAGATTGCCAAATTCATACTGTTGTTCATTAAAATTTACGAACTGATTGAATACATATTAATAACATTTATTAAAAAAATCTTACCAGTTTCCTTAAATTATGTCCAAGATAAATAAGTTTAGAAAATATACACACACAACAAAATAAATAGTAAAAATATAATACAACAAATAAATAATTAGTGCTGTTGCTACATTAACATTTGGTCGCGTTTCCTTTAGCTGCTATTAAATCTTTAAGGCGCCGGGCATGTATTCTACTCAATGTTTTACACATTTTATTCCAAAATTTAAAGCAATAAATTTATTAGGTTTTTTTATAAACTGTCGATCAGTTTTTATTTTTTCTTAGCAATTTCATGCTTTGTGATTTTCTGTAAATTCTCAATAGGATTAATGTCTGAGGTAATACTCTGCTTCATAAGAAGGCAGTGAATCATGCAAGATGGAATGTTTATTAATGTTCAATCTACAAAGCTATTGGCGTAGTACGTTGTTATTTTGTATAATCAAATGACGAAGAAGATACCTGAGCTGGCAATCCCTTTATTAACTACTACACTACAAGGACTCTGAGCCAAGATAGATTTAACATGCATCAGCCTTTCAAACCAACGGGTCTTCAGTGGCACTAAGCACGACAAAATTACGGGTACGAGTACGTGATTTTACGCATGAACAACTAAGTTACCACAGCACGCACTGAATCATGCATAAAAACAAAACATTCGTCATTTTGGGGCCCTTCTTGAAGTCAGTGTTTCCGGCCAGTTCATCATTCATTTCTGTACTGATCTTGCCTCAAAACTTCTTGTATGATGTAAAGGCGTTCAACTCCTTAGGAGCTGATTTCGAATCATATAACTTTAAAGGGACGCTCCACTCTTTCCACAACGTAATGAGGCAAAAATCTTTTCCCAGAACACTACTTAAGGTATTTTTATCTGCCAAAATTTAAGGCGAAGGCAAAAAAACGCGCAATCATAAGTCAACTAGAACCACACATAACAGATGGAGCAGACAGTAGGAAGCTAGTTTTGAATAGATAAATAATCCATTCACACGGGATCAGCTGACAATCCCTGCTGTGCCACTCTCTCAAACACTCAAAAATCCATATTCTCAACACTAGCTGACTCAACTAAAAAGGTATTGGGGTAACTACGCTGTTCATGCACACAAAAGCTACTTGTGTACTGAAAAAAAATGAAGGCTTTTTGTCTCTTCGGACTCAACTGTTGTACTGATGAGTGATTTACTCCCTTTTTTCCTACATCATTCTCTTTTCAGTCAACTATGTGTCTCGTGTGAAAGGAATTCTTTTTCCTTTTCACACTAGAGCTGTGGTGATAGGAAACGATTTGACAGGCACAAAGTTGTCTCGTGTGAAACCTGCCTATACTTTCACTCCCTTCGTAGGAGGCAGTGTATTACTCTCTTCTTGGAAGCTTCTACGGACTGGGAAAAGTTGACGCATGCTCATTAGAATTACATAGTACGCGCACATTGATGCGCATATTCTACCATTATGGTAGATTTTACTATGATTTAAAATTGAAATAAGCTCATTGTGACATTTGCATTTAAAACATACAAATATATTCACAAATCTACAGGGGGAAAAGCAGATAAAAATAGAACGAGAGTGTATACTATATTTTCTAAATGTATTATTTAACTTCGTTTATAATGCAGTCAGATTAGATAGATGTTATCGTGTTTGTGTGATGAGACCTTATACGGATTTAACTTGGAATACGTAAAAATTTGGAGTCATTTTCTAACCTCACGAATTCTCAGTTGCAATTTCCGTTTTCTTTTTGTTTTTGTTCATTATTAGTAAACCTTTCACTTCACAAACAGTGGCTAATTTTTCTTTTTCTCCACTTGTTCAGTGTTGTGAAATAATTAGGTAGTTAAAAATTTATTTTATGCTTAGTTCGTCTTTTATGTCTTATGTGAATGTTTGAGTAATTAGGAACTTTAATTCTAGTTAAGCTAATTTAAAATAAGGTTAGAGAGTGAGATCTAATTATCTTCCTCGGCATTTAAAAAACCTAGACAATAAATTGTTATAGTGAGAACATACCTTTAAAACCTTTACTTAAAAACTTGAGCAAAAAATAATTTTTAAAATTAAAATACTAAATCCTTTACTCCATTTCTAAAAACTCTTGAACTGAAATTCAGAGTTTTACGACAATAAATTCACGTCATTAACCAAAGGCTAATTTTTAGGAAGATTTTGAGAAAATATGATATATGCATATATTTAAAATATTCATAAAGTTAGTGATGCTAACTGCTGTGCCGTTAAGTCTGGGTTCGATTATCGGAGAAGGCGCGGATGTTAGTGCCTTTGAGGCATGGGGGTACACTAAATAGCCGTCGAGTCTCAAGTCCTCTCGTGAGGTTAGTGGAAAGGGAAGATAGTCTGGAATTCCCTGATTACCTCCAGGGTGTCTCTCAAAATTAAGGTGGAACCTAGCCAAATCGTACTCTCATATACATGATGCTCAAAGCTATGATTAACGACAGGCGTACAACTAGCCCTTTGCCGCGATGAATTTCATGGGCCTCAATGTGACACCATCTCAGTCAGGTGGCATTAGCAACAACAAAACCAACATAAAGTTAGTTCACAAACTAAAAATAAAAACAAGATTTTTTCTTGAAAATTTTTTACTCGCGCTTTATTTGGGGAATAGAGGTGGCCCATGGTAGCTTGGTGATCCTACTCATGGACTCGTTTCAGGAGTTCGAGTTTAGGACATAACTACCGCCGTATCAGCCGTATGAATGATACGGAGCCATCGAGCTGCCAGGTACTAGTATGTCTAGCAAAATAATATAAAATGTTGTCAATTGTCCCATAAACATTGACCAAAAAAGGGCCCTCAAAGAATTTTGATACAGGTTCTACTCAGGAGTAGCGACGCCAGTGGTTCTAGTCAGAGGCTACTGAAGACCCGCCATATAGAGGGTCTAAAGAGCGTTAAATCTATGGAGGCCCAAAGTCCTCCCGTTGGTGTGGAAGCTCGGTCATGGGGTGCCAGCTCTTGTATCGTCCACGTCACTTGACCATGGTACAAAATTACTAGTTGGCTCACCACAAGCCCTCTTCTTGCCTTTGGTAGTGACATAGATAAACATTCCCTCACTCACGCTAATCATGATATTGCCCTAAGGAAACGAGGCTCATCATTGAGGCTCCTCCTTGCAAAATTCTGTAGCAAAGTTAACGTAACTCCATCATTAACCCCGCATTGCACTTTCGTCTGATAAGCAACAAGAGCGAACAATTTTACAGAAAAAAAGTAGCCTTTCGTGAAAGCAGCAAATCTTGATCATGAATTATGCCGCGTAACGGTGTACAAAGCGAGGATAAGCGGGAAAAATGAAAATATTGGACACTTTCCATGCAGTGTATAGAAAATAATGCTCGCCATATTTCACACCTGTCAGAAAATCTCCAAGAAAACAGTTGAGAACAGGCGGCCTCCTTTTTCCGTCCCTGTTCGAAAACTCACGAAATCTCGTGCCATTTATTTATTTGCTTGTTCCCATTATTTTCTGTCTTTTTTATGACCGGAAGAGGGGAGAGAGGAAATAAATAAAATGGCTGTTATACACCGTAGGATTCTTGTCCTTACAGTTGTTCGCTTTTGTAGCGTGATAAGTGTTTTTTTTTAGAGAAGCTTCTCTTTTCTCCTTCTCTCTCCTCCTCCACCACCGTTTCTGTCTTTCTCTTCGGAATTTAAGCACGTGTTAAAAAAGATGAAATACACATTTCCATATCTCACGAAAACAGCACACTTTTTTTTACCTAAAGGTTCAACTTGTTGTTACTATTGCACTTTTTATTCCATTGTATACTGTATGCGGATCTGTTAATCGATGAATAAATACTTCGAGAAATTGTTGAGATTTCAATAAAAGGAAGAAATGGTTTAGTAAAAATAAATACAATAGGCCTCCAGGACACCTTTCTTAAGGCAAACTTGTACTAAAATATTTAAAATCCTTTAAAATTCTATTGAGAAAAAAAAAGATATGTTGTTTCGATTGTATTTTTTAAAAGAAACGAAAAAGCGTGTTTCATAATCTCTTAAAACACCTGTGAAGAACATATAAAGCACTCATGGTAAGAATCTATTATTATATTGTTGGATTAATAATAGTTTGATATTTATCAGCCATAAAATTTAACAAGCAGTTAATAATATTTATAAATATTTATAAAATGACATTTAAAACAAAAACAAAATAACATTGCTACTTGTACCCGCTTTTACTAGTAATGAACTTAACTTTTGCTCTATGTAAAGTTCTACAAGAACAGTTTGTGCCACCACTTGGGCAATACTAATATTTCGTCCTTAAACTGTTTCATATTAAAATACTCTAGTTGCAGCATCGAAGAATAAATAGTAATAATTTGCTACATTTTCACATTATTTTTTACAGTGGATTTTCTTTTCAAACAGATTTTATTGCGCATGTTGAGAGATACAGAGAGTAATGCCTTACAGATTATCAAGACTTATTTTGCTAAGCACAAAAGGAATTGCCACTAGTCATCAAAAAAAGAGAATTTTCAACTACCATTACAACATTTTTTCAACCACAACTACAACATCTCAATTAACAAAAGAAAACATTACACACACACATATATGTACAATGAAAATCGCTTAACACGAAACTGAAGGGATTAAAAAAATTTTTCGTTTTAAGGAATATTGCAAAAAATTCCCCACTTATCAACAAAATTAAGTTTATTAGAGTTTATTTTATTTTCATAGATATATATATGTATATATGCATATATTTAATAAAATTCAATGAAGCAAAAACATTCTCAAGAACTTAATGCAAAATTTTCAATTTTTTTTTGAAAAACAAAACATTTATTAAGTTTTTAGAAAATAATTCGATATATTTTCTTTGTATTGTTTTTTAGCATCAAATTGTCAACAAATATTTCGTTATCGTCCATTTCGTCATTCATTTCTCAATTGGAATGTGCGTTTAAATAACTACGCATAATTTTCTTGACGCTCCTTATTTGGGATGACGTGGAAACAGAGGAACTGTGTTCATTTCATTTTCATCGTCGGAATCTGCATCAATGATATTTTTTGAGTTTTGAACAAACTCTAAAATATCTTTGTCTGTCATAATTGAGGCTGTACCCACATTATCATCATCATCTACTGCAATGAATTATTCCGATAATACAATAGGACAGTTCAATCCGGCTGGTGTTTTCCTTATTTTGTTCATGCCCAGAAAGGAAATCTTTTCGTGTTAAGCGTTTTTTGTTTAGGGTAAAGAGAAAAAAAAATACATGAAAATACATAGTACTTTGTCGGGACCGTTGTATTATTTCGTGTTTCGCACATATTTTACTATAATTCCTTTTTTTATATTTAATAGAGATAATAGAAGCAGTCGTGTAGCAATGAAGAACTTAATTACTTATTTTAAGAACGGAGTGAATGTGCTATGCCTTTCGCTACAAGTATTGATAAAAAAGGGCGAAAGAAGTATCCCTACATACTCTGAGACAGGGAAATATATTAAAAATGCTATAATCACGTATTCCAGTGAAGGAAAATAGTTACTTTATAAACTATTTAGTTAGGTAAAAACTGGGCACTAGCAATCTGCTGGACAAATGCATGCATAAGCTATATTGATATATTTTTTCGTTTATGAATAGGAAATAAATCAAAATAGAGTGTAATCCTCTCAACAGGGGAAATAAAGGAGACCCGACATACTGAAAATTGGTATCTACAATTAAAATACACAGAAAATAGAGAAGATTATAATTTAAATTGATATTAAGTTAATTTGTTAAGTTCAAGCTCACCGTAAGACAAAAAATAAGTTAAAATCTTAATTTTAATTAAGTAAATATAATTACAAAAAAATTTTCCTTATTTTATTTATATACATTATTTTTATATTGAATAGCAAACCATTTTCTAATATCAAATGTGAGTTCCCTCCCCTTTTTTTCAAAATTTAAAGTCAGCTTTTGGTGAATACATCTATGCATATGCTTTTAAAGCCTGATTTTCAGAAGAATTCATGTTTCAAAATTCATATCAGCGAATTATGACTGAGAAGCACTTTAGTTATAGTTACAGCTTTTTAGAATGCTCTCTAAAGGCTGAATACAAAGCAATACTTCCTCGATCACTTAGAGAATTTCCATTATCTTCATTACCTGGTCTTATTTACTGTAAGACGAAACTCATCTATTTCCTAGATAGCACCCTACCCTCTTACGAATTAGTCCTTGTTTGTAAGTCTGTCGTCCCACGCTCGAGTTTCAGGCAACGCTCCGGGTTGATTTTAAAATTAATCACTTTCATGAAAGGTCTGCGTATAAAAGTAGCTGCATTACTTATTCTAGGAAGCAGCGTTGATTAGGAAGAAGATGCGAAAGCAGTGTAAGGAGAGAAGACAGATTGGTGCGTCAGAAAAATAGTTTTTAAAGGTATTTTTTTGTTGTTGTTTATTGCTTCATTTTGTTTGACGCTAAAGATTGTTGCCATTTAGGAAAATATTAAAATAAGGCGATTCCTCACATCAGGGGATCGACGACCTTCTTGAAATGTAACTGTTGAAAAATTTGGTTTGAGTTTTAAAATAAAAATTAGACTTTTTTTTTCTTATTTAAATTTTTTTTTTAAGTTTTCAACGCGTTTGCTGAACACATTGTTACAAAAAGCTAGTTGATAGCGATGAACTAAACTATTATGTGAACATAGCTTTTTAATACAATTCTTCTCAAAGCTTCAATATTTTCAATATTGCAACCCAATATTTAATCCTAACCCTTCCATACAGTAACAATGTATTTAATTCAATAATACACTTTGACACTAAAACTACAATATGACTTTAACATCTTAAGTGCCATCGGCGTATATAAACGTCTCTCTCAGCCAAAGCTTTAACTGCCCCGGACTTACATGTACACCTTTCCGAAGCTCGATATTTTCTGTGCACTGCTATCGATAAAAATATTCCGAAGATCTTTGGAATGCAATAAAAGGAACTGTACATTGTATGTATGCATGCGAAGGATTTGCTTATATTTATTCCTTTTCTCCCCCCCCCCCAATACATTATATACGCGTACCTATGTGCGAAATGGGGCAGTTGGGGAGCGAATCGCGTAACTTTAATTCAGCAGTTAAAGGAATAATGATAAACCGTACAAATCATCAAGATAAGTGTTAATTTCTATATATAATTTTATGTATGACAAACCCATGGAGTCATTGGTAGTTATTAATATTCTTAATTTAGTATTGTTAAATTAACTATAAAATGCATCGCGCAGTACTGATACATTTATAAGTGTATTATATTAGTGTAAATATGTATTTTATTTTTTATTATACCAGAATGTATTTTGTTTAATTAATTTCAGTAAATTAATAATTTTTTAAAAATAATCTTTTGTTTTCAACTTTTTAATATGCTCGTGCCTCCCCCCTTCGTCGAGTTATGACGTTCTCCTAGGGGTGCCCGCCCTACAGTTTGAGAAACGCTGTTTTAATAGCACAGGTAAATACAAGAGTTATTTGTTACAGTTTTTACATCAAAAAACAGATTTAATTTTTTTGAAGTGTTATGTGAATATGCATTATATATATATGTATACATATATATAATCATTAATTATTCACTGAATTGCATTAAATCTAACTAAAAGCCTTAGCCTTAAGGAAAAACTGCAAATAGAAGTATATTAAGAAAATATTATTTATTGCTCAATGTTAAATGTGGCCACAGTAACCTATCAGCTCTTACGAACTAAGATCGTAAAGTCAAACATTCTTTTAAAACTGGTCAATATTTCCCTAAATTGAACGAAACTACTGAACTGAAAGGAAGAGAAAATTTTGTATGGAGGATAGAAAACTTTCTAAAATAGTAAACAGAATAACATTGCCCTATATACCATGCAAATACATATATTCATAACAATTCAGTATAAATAGTCATGCACGTTTTCATATTTCAAGATTTCGAGACGAAATTCTCAAATGAAACAAAGTTACAAAAGAGCCCCAGAGGTTAGTTAAGGGAAACGAGCGTGAGAACCTGTTGTGCTTAAATGCATTTATTTAACAGAATTAAATATATATATATATATATGTTTCGTACGTAAGTTGTTGAGCCAGTTTTGGCAGATCTTAGAATGTATTCAAATAATAATCGTCTTTAATATGAGAATATTTTTTATTTGGTTTAAGTTACACACAGGCGGCTGTAAAATTTCAATGAAAGAAGAAAAAGAAGTGTGAGAATATTCATTGCTCAGACACCTGATGAGCACTTAGGTGGAATCATGTATAATTTGCATCTGCTGTCCGTTAAAGGTGCAGTCATTAGAAAGTTATGACAAGAGAAAAAATTTTATTTTTTCTCATAAGTTCAAACTTATAGTAAATTAAAATAGATTTACATTTAAATATAAAAACTGAAAAATAAATGAAAACATTTTTTTTTCATAATTATTTATAGATAAGTCAGTGGAATTTTCATAATGAAAACAACTTTTATTAGAGCAAGTTTCAAATTTTTTTTCTGGATTATTACTTAGAGTAGTGTTTCTCAAACTATGGGGGGGGGTGACCCCCTAGGAGGACGTGATAATTTACAAGGGGGCACGAGTATATCAAAAAATTAAAAACAAAATATTTTTAAAAAAATTATTAATTTACTGAAAGGAAGTAAAACATAGTTAAAAATAAAAAATACATTTACACTGATATAGTACACTTATAAATGTAACAGTACTGCACAATGTACTTCATAGTTAGTTTAACAATACTATAAGTTAAGAATAAGTTTAATAATTACTACAGTGACCAGTGGCGTAACGGAGAACATTTGGGCCCCACTGCAAAGTGAGGTTTTCGGCCCCAAACCTGATCTTACAAAGGACTGCCAAACCATATGTACTTAGCGTCAGTCGGGCTTTGGGCCCCCTAAAGCCCTGCTCCCCCCTCCGCGGTGTGGGGGTTGCGGGGGTGTACGTTACGCCACTGACAGTGACCCTATGGGCATATTATAAAATTATATACAAAATTTAACACTTATCTTGATAATTTGTATGGTTTATAATTCAAGTCCTATAGCAGCCTTACGTCAAAGTGTATTATTATTGAATTTAATACATTGTTATTGTATGAAGGGGGGCGCAATGAAAATCATGACTGAAAATTGGGTCGCAGGTATAGAAAGTTTGAGAAACATTGACTTAGAGATAAACAAAATTTATGAAATAAAGAGATATAATCTAAAATAATTAATTTCCCCCCTCTTTTACATTTGTTAAATGATTGTTTGTGATTATGCAATATTTGATTCGTACTCAATTATTCCAGTTTGACAAAACATTTTCCCAGAACATTTTTGAAAGATATATAATAAGTTGAATGAATTAGAATTAGTTTATTTTTTTCCCATATAGTAGTTTTCTTCGCTAAATGTATGTGGACCTAAACTAAACGTGGAGCACATTTAAAGTCATAAAAATGACTCAAATTTCATAAAAATTATCATAACTGTAATTTTTACCTTTTTTTTTTTTACAAAATAGCGCTTTTAAAAATTAAAAATACTCCAGAAAAAAATAATACTTTTTTCTTAACATGAGGATATCGCCTTCAGCATTACGATGTAGGATAAAAAATGCGAAACACAATTTTTAGACCATAAATGATGTGTCAACTCGATTAAAAATGAGTGGTATGATAAAATAAGAGGTGCCCTATAGGATAGTGATGCCTGAATGCAGATTAATCTTAAAGTACTGAAAAAATATTCCGAATTCGAGTCCTATTCTTTAATGCTAAGCGAAGACTGAGTGAATATATTTGTAGCGATGTTTTCTAAAAAAACCAGTAATGGCCTCCGGTCTGAAGTGATCATTTTGATCAAGTGGTATGTTACGTGCTTTCGGAACCAAAGGTAGTGAGTTATATCCTCCCCATTGGTAATTCAGACGTGATCTAACAAAAATACAACCTGTCGTGGTGCCATCTACCCACTGCAAGAGCAACCAAAGCCCTTAGATACGCTTGACGCAGCAAACAAAGCCGTCAGACACACTTGACGCAAAAGCAACAACTCACACGTTCGCCAAAACAACTATATCGTTCATTCGCCTATCCACCAACTCACTGGCGGGGAGTGTGTAGTGGTGGTTCTTATATAAGCCAGTAACCAGCCTTTATACTGAATTGATCCTTTTGGTCTAGTGGTATGTTACATTTTTAAGGAACCAAAAGTAGAACGAATTCTATCCTCCTCATATTTTTAACGAATGCATTGAAAATACTCCAAACACATTTAAAACTGGTTTTAACTAAACTATATATAAAAATATAAATAAACTAATTTAATTTAAAAGAGGAACAGAGATAGAATAATAATTCAGGCTAATCGCATGCATGCTATTTGTTACGGATAGAATAAATTAAATGCAAAAGTGTAGCATTATTAATTTTTATACTATTATTAATTGGTATCGTTATTCTTATTTAACTATAATTAGAATATGAATATTTTTTTGTGTTTTTATGTACAAAATTACTACATTGATCATCTAATGTGTAAAACCCGACGAAAATTTCTAAAATACATTATGTGAAGTATGAATTGTTATATTGATTATACATATAAAGAGAGCAATCTGGCTAAATTTATTAGATAACACACTACGATTTTAATTTTAAATTCTCAAATAATAATGCAAGTACGTATTCAGATTTTTAGTAAGTGATGAATAAGTTTTTGCTAATTAATCATGTTTATCGTTATTATAATTAATGAAATATTTTATTCCATGCCCATCTTTAACGTTTTATGATTCAATTACTTTTGTTTTGTTTATTTTCCTGTTTAACCAAAAAAAGATGCCTCTTCATAAAAAAGCGAAAAGAAAAGAAAAAAACAAAAGCTTTGTGGTGTTTTTTTTAAAAAATTTTTTTGACTCAAATGAGAAGTGAAATGAAAAAAAAATTGCTCATCAATCAACTTCCTTTTCTAAAAGTTGTTGATAACACTTTTTCGTTTCAAATCGGTTATTAATTGTTTACTTACGAAGGGAAAAAATAGAATTATCACTCAAGATGTTTTACGCTGGAGATGGAAAAAAAAGATTGAGTACTCATGAGTACTCAGTATTCATTTTTTCTCAAAATAAATAAATGGTTATTTGAATTTTTACTCTTTTTTAATTTAGGTTAGATTAAAAACTTAAAGTTGTTTATATTTATTAAAAAATTATTTGCTTTACGAAAAATTCGAAGAATTGGAAGTTGCACAATGTTTAAGTTTACATGAAGGAATATGAATATCTATATATCTATTTCTCTTTCTCTCTATATATACAGTTGACTCTCGATAGTTTAAATTTGGAGGGACCAATGAAAAACTTTGAATCATCAAGAGTTCGAATTATCAAGAGGGCAAGTAAAAACTCTCAAAATACATGAAGTGAAATTTTTTTCTAACGCATTTAAATTTTAAACTATGCAATAAAACAACAATTGTGCATATGTATAAAATTACTTTCAAGTACTTTTAAAAAGTACATATTATACAGAAGTTAAAAATCCTGTATTAAAACAATACACCTTTGTAGTAATTCTCGAACTATACTCGTTCACTCCTTACCAGATCTCTTCCATTCCTCATTGGAAATAAAATCGGTTCTAACCCAGGTCCCCCTCAGACGCAGTCTCCAATACCATTGGTTCTTCAAGGCAGGTCCAGTCCAGACCCTGTGTGTGTTCGAATTGTCGAGAGTTTTGTAAGATAACTTCTCCAATTATTGCGTGTTGTAGTCTGGCCAGCTATAGATTTCACTTCGAAATATTGAGTGTATCAAAACGTATTGTTTTAGAACGAAATAGCAAGAGTTTTTCCAGGCGTTGAGCATATACTTCGAATTAGCGAAAGGTTCGTATTTTCGAAGGTTTGAATTAGTCGGAGTCGACTGTATATATATATATATATATAAGGATAATTAAATTAGATCTAAAACTAAATCGTTAGTCCACTTCTAACTTTTATCTTCTCGTTACATCTTCAAGTAATAAATTTATTACCCAGTTCGGGAAAATATAACACATGGCTTTTAAACATCTCCGCCGCTCCTACCATTAATTTTTATTACCTATATGTCACGCTTAAATTCTCAAGTATACCTCTTGAATCAGAAGCGTACTTGAATAGCATATGGCTTCTGAGGGGCCGCCTATTCATATGGTTAACACGTGCCCGTCTCTCTCTCTCTTACAAACAGATTACAAAATGATCTCATGGAATAAAGACGGTTAAAAATAATGTCATGATCATCACTCAAAATACCACGACATATACATATATATATATCAAAATTTCTCTACAAGAGAGAGATAAATAAACATGATTAAAACTGAAAAGAATTGAAATTGCAAGATAACCAGACAACAGAATTATGAAAAACTAAAATAAGAGTTAAATATAAAAGAATGGATGCTACAGAATGGATCAACATAGCTGACTAAGGACAGCTTATATATAAAAAAAAATTTAATTTCTCTATATAAAAGAGAGGTTGAACATGATTTTTGGCCAGCCAACCTTCCCCCTTTATGTTAATAATACTGAGCAAAAACCTATTAAAAATAATGGATAGGAAATCTAAATCCATTATGAGAAAAAGGTAACTTACCTAAAAATTGCATATAGAAATGTAGAGCCCGCGCTAAATCTGAGTACAATAAACAAGTTATTGCCAGATTCTGGGCCCAAATACAAATTCAAAGCAAAGCAATGGCTGAAAAGCAGCACTTAGCAAAAGTATGAAAAGAATAAAAATAATAAAATAAGAATTGTAAGCATACTACCATTATCTTAGGGATTCTTAAGATTATATGGTTTAAAAATTATAATAAATTTAAAAAAAGTAATTTTATCTAAAATTAGAAATTGGGGGTATTTAAAACTATCTAGGAAGAATAATAAATTTATAATATTAACCCGTTAAAATTATACAAATTTAATCCTTACTATTTAGAATTTCTTTATTCAAATATATACATTGGTAGTGCTATGAAACTGCTAAGATGTATCACTGTTGTGATCGCTTTTAAGGCCGAATCACTCCTGTGAAAGGCTGCATCAGAACGACATTGACATGCTCGTTGAAGAGAAAAATAACACAATAAATTAATTTTTCTGTTCAGTACTGCCACAAGGAAAATTGAGTAATTTTCTAAGTAATTTTTATTAAAGAGAAACAAGCATTTTAGTTTTTTTTTAAACATTTATTAATGATGAGAGATCACGTACAAGAAGGAAAAAAAGAAAGAAAAAATAAAAGAAACAAGAAAAAAAATAAAGTGCATTTAACAACTTCTTTAGTATTAGATTTTAAAAACCTTCTATCACAAAATTGCAGTGTACGATAAAATGGTAAGGTGGAGAAAAGTTTGGACCGGACTGATTTTTCAGTGCAGGCAGAGAGCTGGGTTGTGAAATGTTGCAATGTTACATGGGACTACCACTCGTACGTCAAAGTTAATTTGAGTTAAGACTCACTTAATCTTCATTTTTTTATTACTCGTATTGTACAAAAGTTATTATTTTGAGTCTGAAGACATCTAACCAAAGTTAAGTCTTCCATTTTTTTTCAAAAATTCAAACCTTCAAGGTAATGTTAAATTTTGAAATTATTTTTTAAAATTATTTTTCTTCTAATCTCCATACTGTAGAACATTTTTTCCACATAGTAGATCCGATTAATAATATATTTTTTTCTATATATCTAACCGCGATACATCCCAATACTTATTTGATTATATTCCTTCTCAACATAGGCACAAATCGAAAAAAAACTCTCTTAACAAACTCTGCATAGGTGAAAAACAATAAGTACTTTTTATGGCTTATTCTTGATACTTCCAACCCCCTGTTAATAATTTTGAACCCTTAGTATTTTCCTTCATTCAACAATTCTTATACCTAAAAGTGAAAAAAAAAACCAAGATTTAATTTTGTTTTAGTTCTTAAGAACTTGTTAAAAATATTTGATAAGAATAAAAAGTATATTATTTTCTATTTCCACGGTAAGCCTGTTTTTTTTTTACATACGTATTTCAGTATTAACGTGAATGCGACATTTTAACAAACCCAAACATACTTTAAATCAAATCGCTATTTTAGTTCTAAATCACAGATCACAAACAGCATCAAAGCATGTGCTTTATAAAACGGAGTTAATCCGTTCATTTCATCGCTATTCCGTTCAAATCTCGTTACTGAACGCATTAGACATACCACACAGCCAACCACACTCACCCTTTGAGGTATGCTCGTTGTCCAATCGCGTTCGCCCCGCGGGGAGGAACCGTACTTCCCGGTGTCACCGAGTTTTCCCAGTGATGGATTCCAGGCTGCCGAAGTGGTGGTTCAGATTCTCTCCGCAACAATTCAGAATCCGTATTTTGATTAATGATAGCTTTATTTCTCATTTGTGCTTTGCAGAACTAATTACTTGCTCTGCTCTGCAAATTCAAGAAAACTTCGCTGCGAGCGTAATCGATTAACGGCTGCGGAATGATTCTTGGCCTGCATACGAAAACGGTAAATTCCAACCATTGCCCATACCTTACCCATGACAGTCAAATTTAAGGAGTTAATTTTCGAATGTGTTCATTTTGCAACATACCACCCCGCAGAACTGGATTTTGTGAAATGGTTATTATATAAGCGATAATTTCGCAAAAGGTCCCTCTTCGGAAAGAAGTATTTTTCGCTCGGGAAAAGTAGGCAGGCCGCATGCCGCAGTCGATAGTGCAATTTATTTGAAAGGCAAGGTAGTGGGAATGCCGCAAAGTAATTAGAGACGATATTTTCAGAAAACGAATTTGATTTTATTGGCGATAACATCATCGCCTCAATTATGATTTTGTGTGTTTATGGAAACGAAATTCAATTCCGTGATGAGATTAGAGTTAGCTGAAAGAGAAGAATTTTCCCCCTTGGTTTAATTAAATTTAAACAATAAAAGGTGGGACTTTTCAGAATTCCATATTTCGGGACTTGTATTTCGCTGTCGAAGTTTACGATAAGATACAGTGTAGTGGAAAGGTTTAATCTCTCTTTTGTCTGAAGGTCATGTTTCAAGAGATTACGTATGTCTAAATTTGATAAATTTATTCATCAATGTTTGTTAGTTTTCAATTATTTATTTTGTAGCTTCTTTTTTCGAGTACAAATATTTATAACGGAAATACGGCTGTCATTTCGATATTTCCAGTCATTATCCACCTATTTAAGTAGTATACTTTATTTTATACATAGTATTTAAATCTTCAAAGATTAGTTTCATTTAATAGAAAATTTGTCTTTTTCATTCTTAGTGTAGTTTCGGAGAAAAAGTGTATGGTTTAGTGACATTACACTAGCAGTTTTTCAGAAAACAAAAAATAATATTGCATTCACTCATACAACTGTGTAAATAATATTTTCTTTCCGATTTAATTCATTAAAAATTATTCAAAAAATTGTCTTTACATTAAAATATGTCTAGTAAAAGATTGAGAGCAAATAGCGGCCCAAAAAGAATTTTTTTTTGTGGCCTGCCAAGACAACTAGCAAGCCAAACAGACAGAAAATGTTTTACACTTCGGTCAACACATGTAACTGACATCTTGCGTGAAGATCATCAAGAATAAATTGCAAGTTGATGCAAGTAGGCTGACATTAACGATCAGGCTGCGATGAGAATTTCACCCTTAATTTCAAAAAAAGATGTAGAAAATTGTGATTGGGTGCATTTGTCTTACGCAACTGATTCTAAAATTAAGGTATCCGACTGGTTGCGACAACTTTTTTTTTAAAGAAAAATGGAGATATGTGGATTTTTTTGTTGTTTTTAGATTTTTTTAGTACATTCAGAGAAAAATATGTTAAAAAAGAAGAGAAAAATAAAGTATTATAACAAAAATGGGTAAAAATTGACAGAAAATAGCATAAACGCGGTCCATTCTGTACCAAAGATTTATAAACAAATTTTTAATTTTTATGTGTTGCTATGTTATTCATTGTCGAAATGACCTTCAGGATAAGAGATATTTTAATTTTTACAAAAACTAGAGCACTTTATCTCAGTTACTATATGTAATTGCTTAAAAAAAAGTGATTATATTCACATAAGGGACTGTAAATTTTGTAATAAAACAGTGATTGATAAATCTGAAAGTTAAAACACTTCTACTATTATACAGAACTTACACACAAAATTTCACAGCTAATTATTTTCAAAACTTTTTTAGCAATCGCTACCCCTTTGATTATTTTAAAAAATCACATTTCGAGTAAAACGCGTTTTAAAGTATGACACATCTTGCTTAAAGAAATGGCATCTGCTTTTACTAAAACACTTGTAGTTTTTGTTCTAGTGAGCGTAAAATGATAAACTTGGTATTTTTATAAAGCTAATAAGAGGGCCTATAAAATAAAATCATAAAAAAAATATTTGTCAATTTTTGGCAAAATTCACAATTTTAGGGTAGTTGGATACCTTAAATTTGCTTTCAGCTATAAATGATACGAAATTAGCATAATAAATAAATTGAATGTAAATGCCACTGTTTTACTGATATTTACTGATTTCTTAAGGTACAATTTATACCCCTTCTAAGATGCAATGTTAGCTATCGCATGCAATCAATTTAAAAGGGCGAGCTCTCCGGTTCCCAAACCGCTTCTAATATGTTGTAACTTAACATAATAACCACACACAATATGTTAGAACTTGAGGTATCCGACTACGTTAAAATTGTGAATTTTGCCAGAAATTGACAAATTTTTTTATGATTTTATTTTATAGACCATGTTATTAGCTTTATTAAAATACCAAGTTGCTTTCGATCACTAAAACAAAAACTACAAGTGTTTTAGTAAAAGCAGATGCCCATTACTTTAAGCAACATTTCATACTTTAAAACGCGTTTTACTCGAAATGTGTGTTTTGAGTTCTCGACAGATTTAACGTGCATCGCCTCCCTAGATGGCGGGTCTTCAGTGGTGCGGGGCTTTAACTCATGACACGCCAGCCACGAACCAATACCTGGATCACTAGGCCACCGAGGCCCCGAAATGACTTTTGGAAATTTGGCAGTAAGGTCTCACTTTCCTTTTGGACACGTGGAAAATGTTCCTCAAGAACGCGTTCAGATGTAACACGGCGCCAAGAGCACATCTACATATAATGCATGTTTCCTTGAAATTATTAAAATTATCAAGATTTTTTTCATTGTTTATTGACGAAACATTGGAAGGTGCTATTAGGTTTTAGATTGGTGGGTTTAATGACAAAATAAAATCGCTTTAGTAGGTTGGTCGTATGATCAAATTTGAAAATTAACCTTAGCTGTGTGTATGTGATCCTACCATCATAACTCCCGCATTACATTGTGGCCGCGGTAACCAAGTGGTCTAGGCGTCGGATCGTGGCTAGCATGTCATGAGTTCGATCCCCGTACCACTGAAGACCCGCCGTGTAGGGGTACGATGCACGTTAAATCTGTCGAGAGCTCAAACGTCCTCCGATTGGTGTGGTGTGGTAGTTAGGAGAGGGGGTGCCAGCTCAGGTGTCGTTCGCGTCACTTGACCATGGTTCAAAATTACGCGGACCATCCCCAAAAGCCCTCGTGTAGCTGAACAGTGGGACGTTAATATTCACTCATTGTGATTACATTGTGATTTATTTAATAAAAAATAACTCTAATTAATCCGCATGATAAATCTTTAGTGGAATTGAGATTTAAACATGCCGCGTTTAGACTAGACATTGCTTTCGCAATAATGATTACTAAATTACCGTAGCATTTTTTATTGGTTAAACAAAATTTTGAGTAAAATTCTAGTTTAGTCCTTTCCTAGTTATTCACTTTATTTTGGTGTTCATGGGATTTTTTCAAATCTTACAATCGTGGGAAGGATGGAGAGGCTTTTGTAGTTTAAATATCTACATTTAATGATGAATACACACATATGAAACGAACATCAAACAAAAAGCAACACAACAACATCCGCGGTTTACAGGACGTTTATAATAACATTCCTAATTCGCTCTCGAGATAGATATTTTTAATTTTAGAATCTCTATTTGTATCATATGGCTTCCTTTAGAAGTTTTTTGGTTTGGTCCGAAAACGTGGGTGATGCGAGATTGCATCATCCTGATTTAAAAAGGCTAACGCACGCGTTTCAGTTTTTTTTTGGAGGGGGCATAAAATTGTGGTTATTTTCCGTAAGGAAGGTGAGCTAAAAATTAATTATCACTCGAAATCTTTTTTTTTCTAATGGGGCTGCGCATTGGTATGTTAACCTTTGCAGACCTACACATTCCCCAAGAGATGGTATCACTTTTTAGTGCGGTGCCATATAGTCGATACCAATTACCGCAAGTAAATTTGACACCCAGTTTCCCCCCAGAAGGAGGCATCTGAGCTCTTGACGATGCGAAACTGAACCAGGATTTTAGTTTTTCCGAGAGCGCCCAAGACAAACAAACACTCTAGGGATCTTTAACATGTCGTATAATCTTGCTCGACATCATGACGTATAATCGCTTTAGAATGCTCGAAATCTTAGAGAACTGAAGTCCATTATAGAATAAAATCCCTTTATATATATAGTATCAAAAATGAAAAAATACATAGTATAATAAAATGACAATACTAAATTATACCACTAACAAAGCTAGAAGATACAAGCCAGATTTCAAGAAACAAAACTATAAAAAATGGTGGGAAAGTATATTGCAATAGGATTAAATAAGCGTAAGTATAGCAGAAAACAGAGTTAGAACATTAAAATGTAAGAAACCAAAAGAGTCAATGGACTAAAATGGAGATCAATTATAATTTCTAAAGATGTTGCTGAATTAGGACCAGCAAATTCAGGGTTAAGTATACTTTACGGATATATATATACCTATATAATTCTTAAATATACACAGAATAGTTATAAACCTAAGATAACTAGTCAAGATAGTAAAAAGTAATAGCCACAGTAGTCCTTTAGCAAATATATATATAACTGCGTTGGAATTCTAATCCAAGGTCGTGGGCTCGAATCCCACCTGAAATGGCCTAATTTCTGAGAATGTGATTACTTTTTTACTATTCTATCTTATTAGAATAATTAAATTTAATGAATGAATAAATAGTAACGAACAGACAAAAATAATCCAACACCATATATAGAAAAGAAAAATGAAAATTGCAAGGGAAATCGCTTTCTATTTTGTCATTTAATATTGTGATTCTGTCATGTATATTTATATTAATTGTAACTATTTAATAAAAAGTAGTTCAAAAATAAAATGGTTTCTTTGTTGAAGTAGGAATTGACTTAAGTTTTTTTTATACTACTTGTTTTAAATTAATATTGGGATTATATTTACTTATTAATTCATCTGAAAGGAAATGAAGCAGATGTACTGATGTGTTTTTAACCATTAAATGCCTTTTAATTAAAAAATTCATGGACTTAAAACTGAAGGATTCCTTCAGCATTATTAAGATTTCAGAAATGATTTTATAAATTTGTGTGCCTTAATGGTAGTTAAAATGCTATAGTTAAGTTCTTCTCATTTAATACTATGCAAAAGCTCTATAAGGGAAAATCAATCTTAAGTATATTTGCCTTAAAGGCTATCTGAAATGCTTCTGAAATGAAAACTTTGCTTCTGGAATAAAGTAGCTCGGGGTTAAATTATGCATCGAAGCACATGATGAATTCCCCTGAGTTCAAATTACCAAGCAGTCAACACGTATTCGAATTCTAACTAATGTTATAGAATTTCGGGGACTCTTTGATTAATTCCAAGTAGAAATATTTAAGCAGTACTTAATAAGGACTGGAGATTCAATTTTATGAAATCTTCCTTTACCAATTGCGGATAATCATATACCTCAAAACTGCATTCTTGTTTAGAAAAGTAAAATTCAAATATTAAGAATTAAATTTCGTATCTAATCAGAATCGTTTGAGGTAGATTCTCTATTTAACTTAAGAAAGACGACAGTTTAACCATGATAAAAATTTTGAACTAAACTTGTACATTCTTGGTGTAAATAGCGTATTCTGCTTATATGAATGATTAGATCATTCTAAATAATTTCCTTATGAGAAAATATAGAGAATATTGTGTATATTCCTGTATTCCCTTATGTATATTATACATACATCCCTTATGTATATTATACATACATTACATCTCACTATCCAAGTTTGCGGGATCAACCTCGGCCCAAATCGATGGATTTTCATGATGCAATGAAATCGACAGCCTCCATGACGTATGATTATACGGAACTTTAAAAATCACTAGAGTGCCTATTTGGCTTCGGAGCTCACGGCAAAATTAAATTCGTAATGTAGTTTCGCATCGTCAAAGCTCAAGTGCCTCCCTCTGGGGAGGAAACTGGGTATCGAAATTACGTTATGTTAACTGATATCCATCTATATCATAGGTTCCCAACCTTTTTTGAACTGGCACCCACTTTTCTAATAAATATTTTGATATCGCCCCCTTTTCTAGTGAATATTTCTATACAGCCCCCACCCACTCTAGAGAAATAAGAGTGTTCATAATACATGGTGAAAACAAGAGTTAAGTTTTAAAAAATATTCTATTATTAAAAGAATATTTTTTTAATTTCATTTTTTTTCTTGAGTCCCAGTTATTTTACTTGCGAATCTGAAATATTTATTGCCACAAATACATTTAAATGTGTAACATTATATATTTTAGTCATAGATAGGATGTTGTTGGAATTGAAACGCTACTGAATTTCTTCTTCATTTAAAAGAGTGGAATAAAAGAATTTTAGATTGCCTGTTATAAAGACAGTCAAGGGTTTTGATAATATGAAGTAATTCATAATAAACTATTGCTTTCAAAATAAATATAAATTGATAGTTTCAGCCTTTAAAGAATTACGTTTATTCCTGGTTAACATATTTAATTATGGTTCCTGGATAATATACGTATTGAAATGCAGTGGACGAAACATGTTTCCTACTGCTCACAGACAAAGACAACACGTGCACTACAGAAATTAAAATGCACTATATCATTCAATTTAATGTACGTCTGGATGTAATGTAATCTTTAAAGTTTTTCATCCACTTCCCGTACTAACGAAATATGTAAATTTTTTTACACGTTATATAGGAATGATTTAAATACATACAATCAACATAAGGTAAACAGTATTCAAGTTTACTTTTGTCATTACATAATCAGCGTGCTTTTTTAGTCTTTTTTTTTTGGTTTTTCTTCCCAAGCCCTTCCGTGCCATCTCAACGCCCCCCTGAAAGCATCAAACGCCCACAAGGGAATGTTATCACCCACGTTAAGAACCTATGATTTATATGGTGTCACATTTTAAGAAGTGATACCAACTCCGGGGAATGTACCAGGTCTGCGATGGTAATTAGCAATCCGCAGATTTATTAGAAATATATCCAAAACTGGCGTATAACGCGCACTTTAAACACAAAAAATAAGATCGAAATTAACAGGTCCACGTTATACTCCAAGCATAAAAATGATAGCTTTAAGAATAAAAAAAAACCTTTAATAAGTATAATAAAATTAGACTTTTACGTATATCGAAACGTTGCTTATTTAAATGAAATGGCATTTTCTTATGAACTTCAAGAGTTGTAGAAGTATACTTATTTTTCATATGTCTGTGACAATACCTTGAATAAATGAGTTCAAAACATTAGAGTATTGCAAACTTACATTTCAGATTTCTTCGTAAAAAAAGTAGTTGCGTGTTTTATATGGCAAAATAAACCTAAAAATAAAAAAGAAATAAAAGTGTTTGAAAGTTTAGGTGCGCGTTATACGCCGTATTCTACGGTACTTTGTATGTCAAATGAAAACATTTTTTGTTCTGAAGACACTTGACAACGCATTATTCGTTTAAGCATACTCCATGGGCGAACTCAGAAATGATTTTCTCCAAGTCCGCTGACTTACAAAAAAATGTCATGAAAGCATTTGTTCGAAAGAAAGCCAAATAATGAAGAAACGGTTCTCAAGTTGAGCATGGTAACCTGACAACTATCTTTAACAAATTCTTAATAACTTCAATCTATTTAAATTATTTCTTGAATTCCTGATAATATTTAAAAAACTAATGCATCTATAGTTTGTTAAAGATTGCTAAATTTGTGTACAAGTTATAAGAGAAATATACTACTGTGATAATACATTTTTTGAAAATTAAGTTCATTAGTGGTACAAGCAAGTATTTAAACAGTTAAGTTCCATTTATCGATAGCTAAAACAAAAGACCATCAATAATTAACCGAACCAATAGAAGAACTCTATGAGAATATTTTATAATATTCCAAGCTGTGTTATTATAAATACACCCATCGTAATCTAAAAGTAATAATCTTGTTTGTCAAGTAATATCACACGCCATTGTCGTAAGCAATTAGAACCAATATTGGTGGATTAAAATGATGCTTTTGTTCTAAAATACTTATTAACAGGGAAGGCCCTCGATCGAAGAGCGTAAGAATTATTTAAAAAGTACACTTCTACTCTCGATAGTTTTCGAGAAGTATGACGTCATCAAGTGTGCACGCACAAGAAAAAACATTTATTATAAACATAAAAATCAATTATACATTTGACTAACGTTTATTTAAGCAAAAGCTCAAAATCTCACTTAACCAGGAATTATTTTTCAAAATGGATAACTAGCTAGAATTGCATAGCTTGTGGCTGTTTTCTTTCTTTTCTCTTGTGTTACCATATCTTCTTTACTATCTTCAAGCGTGTTTTTTTGTGTGTTCCTATGTCTTCCTTCTAGTCTTCACGAGAGCTCCTTCGTATCCTTAAAGGTCTTCTTTCTTGTGTTCAGGTGTCTAATTTCCTGTCTTAAAGCCCCTTCCGTCTTGTGTCCTGTTTCTTTCTTTCCTAATCCATATTGTTCTTGTCATTAAATGTCTTCTTTCTTGCCTTCTTAATCCTCATCACTCTTCTTTTTAGTAAAGTCGCATCTTGATGCGATAACAAAAGGTAACGTGGTGTGCTCTGCTTCCAACATTATAAATATTTTGATTAGGAATGGAATGAATGCGAATCATGTGATGATTAATTATACACTTATAAAATTTAAAATTAATTTGATAAAGATTTTAAAAAAAGAAATGTTAAAAAAAAATTTAAGAAATCAAAATATGGATGCTAGAGCACTCACTGATATATCATTTAAAATAACTTGTACTTATTGGTTATAGGGATTATAGGTAGGCTACTGCTTTACCGCAATTTGAACATTGGTGATATTATTATTCTACAGCCGTTTCTGGGCAAAAATTCGACTACCGTTAGCACCATGACACGGAAGCTCATTGGCCGAATCATAAATAAAGCGTAAGGATACAGAAACAGAGATACTGAAAACAAATTGCAAATAGCATAGAAATTATGACGTTCCAGTCTCAAAAGGGAAGGAAGGTACTCATCAGAAATAGCAAATTTACAAAATATTGGAATTACACAAATAAAGACAGGTAAAAATATGTGAAGAAGATAAAAACGTAAACGAGCTGCATAATACACTTGTTAAAATTGTGATGACAAACTTCACCGCTTATCTTAGTTGGTCAATGATCACTTTTGGACATCAAATAAAGAAGACTCCACTCCGGTCGAAGTGAGCACGATGAAAGAGCTACTTAAAGTGAATTCCTTTCATTGAAAAAAGCTTATTGCGTCTCCGGAAAATTCCAGGTTTTCACCATCGTAGTTAAAAGTATAACAGAAAGGAAATGGTTTAAACTCGTATTAACCGGTACGGTATTTGAAAACAACGCTCATGTTTACATTATCAGCAGACATTATAACATAGAATTAGGCGAGTTTTTTTAGCATCTCGATCATAGCCCCTATTACTTTTTTTAAAAAAATTTAGCAATACTTTAGGAACCTTAACTACAAACGGAAATTATAATCTAGAGTTAAATCCTCATCTAACTAAATAATTAAATCCATAAATAAACACAGGAATGATAAAGCAATACAACTATTCGAAATAAAACTGTTTTGTAAGCAAATAATTACTCGACTTTTCACCTTTAAAATAAAGGTATTAAATTTCTAAAAATGTTTAGTTGGTAATTTTAATTTTTACAAAAATTTTAGGTTTAATAATGTTGAAACAAAACATGTTGTTATTAAACTTAGAGATAATAATTCAGTGAATGGTATTTTTATTCTAATTATTTTTAATAAATAATCAAAAATATATAAGCTATTATATTAAGATATCTAGCAATAAAATTAGTTCTTTTAAAAACTAAACAATAATGAAACATGAATAAAATGTATAATATGCGTGAGTTTCTTTTTCTACACGATACATTAAAAAGCTTTATTCATTAAAATAATATATCAGGGTTGTAGAAATAAGCTATGTGTATTAAAAAACAAATGAAAAAGCTCGTTTCATTGAGAAATTTAGCTGTGTAATTTATTTTACGGGGAAAATGTAAAAATACTAGTACTTTAATGGATTTAAAATATATTTCTATGCAAGAGTTTCATGAAGCGCATTAATTTCTTATCGTATTCATTTTAATTATTTTGTATATAATGAAGATAACTTCATTTTAAATATAGGTTTGAAAGGTTTTTAAACATGTAAATTTAATGTAATCCAATGCATTAAAATGATACGAACAAATATTGTCGTTGAATTTTTGTACTCGATTTAGATTATAGTGAGGATCCAATCACGCTGTACAATTGTTTATAAATATATATAATCCACCCCTGTCTCTCTCTCTCTCTTTTCCTTGAGTTCCAACAACCTTTTTTTTTAGTTTTTAAAAAGGGGACGTCATATTTTATTTCACATTAAGTATAGGAAAATTAGTGTGTCTATTATTACCTAATGGATACTATCAGTGGATACCATCGCATGTGGGTGTGCTTGGGAACGAGGTAGCTGATGAGCTGGCTGGTAGAGGTTGTGATCTCCATAACCCCAGTTTCTCTGTCTTGAGCCACTCTGAAATTCATTCCCTCCACAAAGCTATAATGAATCTGACTTGGCGAAAGCCTCCCGCTCACCACTGGTACGCAGCTAAGAGTCATGGTCTATCTTTACAATGCAGGAGATCCAGGGCTCTTCAAACAGCCTTGGCGCGGCTTAGAAGCGGTCACCTGCGTGGTATGACCTTTGTGCAGAGGTAAAGTCTTTCTTTACCTGTCCCTACTCTTTTCCTGATTCTTCTAATCTTCTGGACTGCTAAGGCATTTCTCTGGGACAGTTGTTTGGGATCAAGAGCTGCTTGGTGACATTCTTATGCGGAAAGGTCAAATGGACTTGGTGTAGGCTTTCCTGCTCCAAGGGGATTTGAAACAACAACACGATGTATTAATTGAAAAGAGTAACAAAGTATGAATTTTAAAAAATCTGAAATTCATTTTAAAATAAGAAGGTATCGCTTTTGTAATACCTATTTTTTAAGTGTTATATCCATACACAAATTTATCTTTTTTTCCCATGGATTCTTTAAATAAAATCTTACTTTCCATAATACAAATATTTAGCTAATCCAAATGACTGAGTTTCACCTGCAGTATTTACTTACTTACTTACTTGGGAGAATCAAGCTCACCCAAAGGGGTTCGAGCTGCGTACCGACCTTACGAGAATTTACTTTATTTGTAACAAACAAAATACATATACAAAATGGTCCCGAATGAGGGACTCTCCCCCAAAATTTTGAGAATAGGGTTGGAATACAGTAAAAGTACTTTACAATTTTGTATAGTAATGCAAATACAAAAACACGAAAACACACACAGATGCTGTCACTTTCTAACAAATGAGACAGGAAAGACCTTGAAAAAGAAACAAGAGATGGGAGGAAACCACTCCTATATGGAAATGCAAAATTAGGGAGGGAAGGCATGTTAGATAAAGAGTGAAAGTGTCCAAACATTTTTTTTCTATTATTTTTGGAAAAGACAGAAAAAATGACAGGTTCCTGAGCGCCAACAGAAGTAAGAGCCTCCTATGGCACTAAAAAAATTGGTATTATGAAATAATACAGATTCAAACGAATACAGTTAGTCTACTAGAATGTGTTTGTATAAAAGTCAGCTAAATTATTTCTTAAGAAATCAAAATACAGTATCAGAAATATCACTTGAACAAAATAAATAACTGCATTATATGGAGTCATGTAAATACATGGTTAATTTTTAATATTTTCCCTCTGAGCTATTTTTCCAATATACATTTTTGGGATAGTATGGAATAATAATATTGTTTAAAAAAAAGATTGCTGTAATGTTAAGTTCCACATTGAAAATGCATGATTTATTTAAGCTTGAATATTCAATTTGTAGACATGGTTTTTAAGGGTATGATTAGAAAAATCTTTTATAAAAAAATGAATAATATTGCTTGAATCGAGTTTGGCTGTAGGTCCTCAACCTTTTGATTGATTGATTGTTGCCAACTTCACACTTTTGGCGATGGACGGATTTTGAGCCAGGTTAGTATCGAAAACGATACCTGAGCTAATACTCCATATCTCCACATGAAGTCAACGAGAGGACTTTGAATCTCGACGGGAAAAAATGTATTAATCCGTTTAAAAGTGAGTTTTTAATGACACCAGTACTTGCACCCGCAACGGGACAGAATTAACGCCGACTATAATTTCGCGATGGTAACTGCCTCGGGATAGTTTCGATAAAATTTTAGGTAGATTCTCCTTATAACAAATAACTGAGCAATTCCAGTAAGACAACTAAAAATGAAAATTCAAGTGATGATATTTTGATTTTTCCCAAATTGAAATTTCATTTTTTTCTTTTATTTTGATGCAGTGAAGAGAATTGACTCAACGCGAAAAATATTGCCGTTATTATAGATTTTTTTTTCCTTCTTAGGATTAAAAAATAGAGAGCCCATGGAGTGATATTTGTAGTTCAAATACAGAAGGTCGTTAAAAAGATCGTATATATATATATATATTCTTTACATAATTGTTTTGGAACAATATATATATATATAATTGTTCCAAAACAATTATGTAAAGAAGAATACAGAGGGTCGTTCGTAATTTATGAGAATGATTGATAGTAAATTTTTATCTATAAATGTCATATTTTTCGTGGTGATTTCCTTCTATCTGATAGCTATGACTCTTGACATTAGCGGTAGCTCGAATGTTAAAAGAAAGTAAACTTTTTCTTAGTACAGTCATGCTAATTTTACTCCATTCCCCTTGAACCGTTTTCCAAAGTCCGATCAGAGTTCTCGCATTCCATTTTCATAAGGCTCGTTTTAATAAATCGACAGCACCTGTAAAATTACCATTGGATAGGTAAATTTACAGGTGTTTTATCAAAGGGGATACTCTTTATTCCTGTTTCTGATTCTTTGCTAAGTAAACAGCAGTGTTGACTTAGACGTGTGGCTAGAGTCTTTGATAAAGTTGAGCTTCATATGGACAAAGCGTCCATATGAAGCTCAACTTTATCAATGTCCATTCCAAATAAAGCTGGAATGTTTTCAAAAATTGGTTCTAAAATATTCTGCTGATAGTTGAGTGAATTAATTTTAGTTTTCTTTGAAACTTTTTAGATTTTTAATTTGCCGTTGTAATAAAATCTTGCAACTGTTCTGAATCTCTTTAAGAGCTTTTCTGTGTCCTGACAAAACGGATTTACCCCAAGAGGATTAGTGAAGGCCGACGGATAGTCCCGTTACAACTTGACCACGGTTCAAAATCACGATTTTTGTTGCCAATAGTCATCGTGCATCTTCGCGGGAGAAGTTAGAATAGACCAGGAAACTATCAAAAACTCCTCATAAATAAGAACATTGTACATTTCTTTATTCATATATATTTGTTTGTAATTTATTAAATTAATTATATATATGTATATATGTTTAAGTATGTTGTAATCAGGCTTAATGACATAGAGAATTTACTCATTCAGAATTTATTTTTGAATTGCCCCTTTAATATTTCAATTTAAAATTATGTTAAATATTTAAATTTGGATGAAAAAATGTCACATTGCTTAAGCGGAGGCATTAATCCAACAATCAAATTTCTTAAAGAGTGATCATAAATTGTATAATCCTGTATAATATTTTTATTAAATTATTGCCATCAGCCTTAAGAAATTATTCCAGAATTTAGAAGGCGGAAAAACAGATGTCAACACATTTAACCTTACAGTTGTGCTTGATTTTGATTCTCTATTTTCGAAATTTGAAATTTCTAGCCGGCTGGGTGGCGTGGTTGGTTTGTCGCTGACCTTCTGCACCCAAGGTTGCGGGTTCGACCTCGGCCCAAGTCGGTGGATTTTCCTGATACAGAAAATCGAGCCAGTGGCCATGTCGTATGGATTATACGGCATGTAAAAGATCCCTAGAGTGTCTGTTTGGCTTGGGTACTCGTGTCAAAATTTAATATCCAAGTGCAGGTTCGCATCGTCAGAGCTCAGGTGCCTCCCTCTGGCGAGTAAACTGGGCGACAAAATTACTTGCGGCAATTGGTATCGCCTATATGGTGCCGAATTAAAAAGTGATACCAGCTCCTGGGGAATGTACTAGGTCTGCAAAGGTATAAATACCAATCTGCAGCCCCATTAAAAAAATTTGAAATTTCTTTATATTGTAGAATAATAAATGTATACAACACAAGTTCTTAAAAATAAACAAACTGTAACTAATCCATACTAAAATCCCCAAGAAACGGAAGAAAACTGATTCATAGATACATTTTAAAATCTATTACATGATTAAAATGAATCTTTATCTCTTAAAAATACGACCACGGTTCTCCAAAAAATATTTTGTTTCAGTGATAATTAAAAAATAATTAGATTAAGTGTCATTCTTCCCGATTTTCTCTGTTTAAATCTTGTTTAAACATCGGAAAAACTCTAAAAACGTAAGGGAAAAAAGTTTTCTCCATGACTGTAGGGCTTAGAGATTCAGCATTAATTAAAGAACCGTTATCCAAACTTAAATTAAAATGCATTAATTAGCGAAGATTCGATTTAAGTTGATCTACTTTGTTGAGAAACTCTTTTGTTAATTGTAGGGATCTAGATACGTGACATGCAGGAAAAATTACCTTAAGTGCCTTTGCTGAGTTCGTATGTGAACTGTATTACTTTGTATACAATTAGTGACTCTAGTTTTATACTTATTGAGCAATTATTATTATGTTACTCTTTTAAATTGCGCATTACGTCAAAATGCCAATGTTATTGTAAGCTCCGACATTGAAAATAATTAACTTTTAGAGACAGAAATGGAGTAGGTAAAATTTATTTTCGATTGTGTTTTTTTTAATATCGTTAGTACATTTTACTGAATGCAAATTTCATTATTTTCTGTATGCTTTAGTTGGTATTTTATAATCAATCACTTACGAAAACTTTAGTTTGATTTTAAAGTGCCCCAAACAAATCTTCTCCCAGAGGATTCATTCAGCTGCATTAGAGGGTTCAGTAGGCATAAAGACACTCATCAGGTGTGTTTCTTAGTGTCTCTGACTGCTGTGCCGTTGGGTCTCGGTTTGAATAATGGAGAAGATGCTACGGTGCTGTACTAAACAGGGTGACCTGTAAGGGGTGTTGAAGCCTGTAGAAGTGTCTCTCTGGCGACTGTGAAACATTTTAGGTTATCGAGTCTCTGGGTTTACACTTTTGGTGTCTCTTTAAAGATCGAATACATCACGCCCTTCCGAGCCTCTCTTGATGCAAAATCACTTCTGTTTGGACGTGTTTGGGATTACTATTCGTTTATTGGTCACCCCTCACGCGGTGGACTTTGAAGCTGGAGATTGGCGTAAGAACTACGCTGGTCACCTCTCTGAAGGCTGGATAAAGGGAAGTCTCTCTCAAAGGTTGACTTGCCTTAGAATATATGCGTCGTAGTGTCCGGTCTTGGATATTTTCCCACGCAAAACTCCTGACTGTGGAGACATTACTAGTTCCCTAATAGGAAATGGGTCCTTTGGTGGAGACCACCGCAAAGGTACGGATGTTTGTAAACATTCAGTGCCCTTGCGGCATGGGGGTACTCTAAATAGTCATCGAGGTTAGTAAAAGGCGAAGAGAGGAGGGAGACCCCTGATCACGCCAGGGTGTTATTCCTCAAAATTGGGGTGGAATTGAGCCATATCGAACTATCATCTGTATGTTGTTCAGAACTATGGCTAACGACAGGCGTACAACTAGCCGTTTGTCGTGATGAATTTCGTGGACCTTGATCTGACACTGCAAGACATGTAGCATCAACAACAATTGGAGATTTAAAAACATTTAATTTAAGCGCGTGCTTGGTTTAAGCAATTCTTAGTGTCACTGTAACAAACTTTATAGTAGAATGTTTCATTCAATTAGGAATTTTTGTATCATCGTATTTTTAACCCTTTTTTACATAAGTAGAGAAGAGTTAGATATTTACACAGATGAGGCATATTGAGTGCCATTCAACTTTCGAGTTATAAAGTCGGATTTTTCAATAAATGAATTAGTAACATAAAATTTATGTTGTAAGCAAACGAAAGAAAAACATTTTTATCCGAGTTTGATCTTTTTTCATTTGTAAAATATTTTTTTTTATATTTAAATCAATAAAATTTCTGAATTATAAAGAAAAGATTTAAAAAAAAAAAAAAACTTAAGTTATATTAATTTTTTATTTCAACAAATCGTGCTCATTATTTTTCTGGTAGTGGCAATGAGCTCAAGTATAATTAGTTTCCTTCAATTGATTTTTAAACGCAAACTTTTTGCAGTGCGAGCAAATTAAGACTGTTTACTCGCGGAAAAACTACATCTGCTGATTTTTTCGGTGGTTCTTCAAATAAATAGAAGCATAACTAAATAGACATTAGATTCGAAGAAGGTGAGATAGGAAGTTTTCTTTGAAATTTGTGAAGAACCCTTTAAGAGCTAGAACACTCTAGAATGAAAGATTGTTGCATTCATTTTTTTAAAGCTATCATTTGAAGTACGTGACAAGAATTACAAAAATTGTGTTGGTGTAAGTTAATGTCACAGAAAAACTGAAAGATTCATATAGACCTAATAATTAATTCTCCCAACCTCTATAGACAACCGAGGCCGGTTTAACATGGTAGTCATGGCCATGATTTCGTGTTTGGCGTCATTTAGAGTCGTTGATGAATCTGAAGACCCAACACATAGAGGGTCGGATGTTTTCAAAGTCCTCACGTTTTCTTGGTGGGAAAATTTGGAGGACTTAGATTCCAGTCTAGGTAGCCTCCTAGTTTCTTCAGAGGCCCAAAATTAGAAGGCTAAGCTTCAATACCCCTTGTTTTGATTCTGAGTGTGGTGTTGAATCTATACCCCACGACATATTCAATCTATACCCCACCAGTAAAATCTTTCAAATTCATGTTTTACTTAATGCTTAGAAGCTTCTATTTTTCTACACAACCCGTCTGTAAAGAAAGGATAGGACTCAAACTAGTGCATCTAAACGAATTAATTGTATTAAGCTAATATAAATAAGTAAAATTTCGTTGTTTTCAAAACCAGCTGTAGCCGAGTATAGCAATGAGTGCAAACTTGAGGTTAGAATTATTTCTGCCAAATCGGGAAATCGAGTCCCGGTTCCACTCAATACCTGTTGTGTAGAGAAGATGATGCACATGTTAACATGAGAGTCATTTCATGGTGGCACCATCTAGTGGCGGCCTCGTTACCAAATTTGGACGCTTGAATTAGTTTTTAATTTAGGCTCCCATTGGATTCTAAATATTAGAATTATTTAATTTTGCCGAAAGTACTACAGCCAAATTGATACCCAAGGGATCTTTGACATGCCACATAATTATATGAAATTCGTGCCTATGATTTTCGCATCCACAAAATCTATCTACTACAGCCAGGGTCGAGCCCGTAACCTTAGGCTTACGAAGAGAGCAAGCTACCACTAAGCCACCGGAGCCTACTCAATCTGTTTATTTTCCAAGCCTTCTTGTCGTCGCGGTATCGACAGTTTTTAAGGTGGGTGTTGACCTTGCAAATCAAAATTACGAGGTTTTTTGCCAATAGTTCTCATACTGCTTCAAAGCGTGACGTTAATAGCAACTAATGAATCAACTATTTCCATAAACCAGAAGGATAATGTTCTTTTATTGTTTCAAATGCTACTCTGAAATCTTCTGATAGGATATTATACTTACATTTTGGGGCTTTTTTTTCAAAGTACATTTTTTTCGACCTATTGATGTTTCTAGGATAATTGTCAAAATCCGAATAAGTCCATTAAATACTCTTTTAGAACACATCAATTCTAACGTATCTAAAATGAAGAATATCAAAATGTTAAAGTTCGGAGAGGGGGGGGGATGCTTAGAAGATAAATATATATGGTACTGTTCTTACAACTGTGTGAAAGTTTCATCAAAAGAGCTTGGGAGTAAGGCAATGATAAGAGATAGAACAGAGACAGAATAAGAGATGATTTTTTGTGCTCTTGAACACTGCATTTCAAAGCAATATGATGACTGTTAGCAATTTCCCCATGGAATTTTAATCCAGGGTTACGTGACGAGGGCGACACATAAGCTTGCAATTTCATCCTCCTAACTTCTACAACCGGTCAATGTGAAGACTTTACGCCTCGATATATTTAACGAGATCCATCTATTCGTTGGGTCTTTAGTGATACGAAGGCTGGAATCCCCGATTCGTAATAATGATTACCATAAGCGTTGCCCCAAGAGAAATGGACAAATAGAGGGATAATAAAATTCTGAAGTTGTAAGAAGAATTTTATGATTTGTTCCTGCATCTGTCGTATAATAAAAGCTGTTATTTGTTAAAAGTATTCTGTCAGTTTTAATATACACAAAGTAATTCGCAATATGTTTAGGGGCGGGGGTTAAGTAATAAATAGATGAGTACTTACGTACTATCACAACCAAGCCAAAACGTTCAAGATAATTCACCAAGTTGGAAAACCCGATTTCATATGTGTTGTACTCACTGAATTGGCAACCATGTGCTTCGTTTCATATAATGTCGCCAACATCGTTGCGATAATACGAAGATGTATAGAAGAAAAAAATTAAATTTCCATACATATTACCTAATGTCAACAAGCTTCAAAAATGTAAATGAGTAATACAGGATACCCGTTAGGGTAAGGGGAAAAAATAGCTATCTAGTAATATATATTGAGGAGGAAAATAAGTATTTTTATGAAAATATAAAACTAAATTCAAAATTGTAAGTTATTTTCTTCTTTAAATCATGGCGTGTTAATTAATGAAGTATAATATAAAAAGTACTAGTACAAATGCTACAGAAGTCAAATTTTTGTGTACCCCCCCCTATATCAGTATATAGTAATATATACTACATACCAGGGTGGTGAGCCTTTATAGATAAACGTGCCACTTTTTCTAAAGAAATATTTAATGAGGAATAGACGTGCCTTCAAATAATTTTCACTTGTGATTATTTGGAAAATAATAAACTAAATACTACTAAAAACTCCAAACTCTTTATTTACTACGAAAAAAGGACATTTTGTACTTTATAGTAGTAAATGTTTTAGTTCTAAATGTATTTCAAATTATAAAGTAACATTAGTGTGGGTGCTGTTTCAGATTAGATGAAAAATAACTTATATTAGGATTGTAAAATGCTACTTTTTGCAGAATGCATGGTGAATTGGAGACGTGTGCCAAATGGTTCCTAAGCTAATCTTTAATGTTACTTATCTCTGAAAATAATGACTCACACAAGTGGAGGTAGATGAAAATATGGTTAAAATAGCATGGTTCAGCTTCTTCAAACTGTTAAATGTGTATGGAAACGAGTTCCATGTATTCAAAATTTCAAGACTAGCATTTATAATTATATTGCTTGTTAATATTTCTGCTTCAATCAATTCCAACTTTCTCCATTTTTCAACAAAATTTTGAATTTATATTGAACTAGACTGGAAATCAACCAGTTTCATTTCAAATTTTCAATATCCAACCAATCGAATAGGGACACGTTCAGTTTATTAAATGAAGTCTCCTATCAGGGTAAGTACAAAACTTCCTATCAGGGTAAGAGTTTCCGATAATTCGTAGAACTGAGAAAATCGCCGAAAACTTTGATCGATCACTCGAGTTTGTTCGTAATACTCCATATTGAACTTTGTTATTTTGAATTAAAATGCAAACAGTTTTGATCCCTGGCGTGCCCAAAATATTGTGTCACGTGCCACGAATGGCATGCATACCACTGGTTCGCTATCCCTTCTATATGTTTTATCATCCTCACAAGAAAAATCGAACTTTCATGAAAAAACCCTGAGTTTGAATCCTTACCATAAGTAGTGTAAAATCACTTGCAATGATATATATTAACTGCATAAATGATAAAATTTGGCTTTTTTATGAAGTTATAATGGTGAGATGAAACCCAGTGGCAGTGCATCGCGATTCCACACCACAGGTCCGAGGTTCAAATCCCGAGCTGGTCAAGGTCGACTCAGTCTTTCATCCTTTCAGTAAAGTCGATAAATGAGTACCAAGCTTGCTTGGGAACCTCACTTAGGCGGTTTAGCATCGACTGAAACATCTGTTCATACACCTCAAGGCCCAAGACTACGTATACTGAGATAGGTACAGTAGACCTTGGCCCTCATGGGCTATTGCACTATTGAGTTTAGTTATAATGGTGAGATAATTAAAGCAAAGTGGCTACTGAGAGGTCAATTAAGGAAAAAAAACCAGAAGTTGAAGCAGCACCAAGTTTATTAATAGAACCTTAAATATTCACCATTATGAAGTACGAGAAAGTTCTAGGAACCTGGTGTTGTTAGAACCTAGAATGTTCGAGCTTTTATATTAGAAAAGGGGGTGTTGCCACAAGCTTAACAAATGCGTTGAAATAACAAAATAGACAACTACCGGGTGGCACAACAAGCCTTTGCATTTTCCTTCAAGAAATTTCGTATTATTTAGTCAATCTGCATTTTAGATATCATTTCGGTGCAATTTAATACGCTTAGGCATTTTTAAACGCGTAGCAGGGGAAAAAATAATAATTGAAGAGTATAATCTTACTAAAAAGCAAGCAAAACTGATGATTAATACTCGAATTATGATAAAAAGTAAAATAAAACATCTTTCCTCCTTCAACGATCAGTATATGTGAATGGATTACGTTTCGGATATATTTGAAATGCCGTTACATCTTCCAAACATAAAACATTTAGATAAATCTGTGTGATTATTTTTAATGGAAATTCGAAATATCCCATCTGAAATGACTGCAATGTTTTATAAATTGTTGATGTATTTAAGATAAAATGATTCCGAACAATGTAAAATATTTTTTTGCTCTAGAGGTTTTTAAAAAAAAAAGAATCTGAATACCTGGAAATAAATTTTATTTTACTTTTATGAGACAGGCGAATTATGCTAGATATTTCTACTTCTAATTTTTTTTCTTATATATTATTAAAGAGGCGATATTGAGCATATGGTAGGAATAAAACTGACATAAATATCTTACAATTCATCACATTTATTTATTTTATGAATCAAATCACAACAAAATTTATATGCATATTTTAAAGTAAAAGTTTTATTTTAGCAAATATATCCTGAAACTATATGCGTAAATGTTCGAATATAAATAAAATATTATATAAACATAATTCTTTTGTTGTTGCGCGAGTGAATGAATGAGTGAAAATTAAAGGCGCACTATTCACCTACACGAGGGCTTTTGGTAATGATCTCATACTTTTGAAGCATAGTCAAGAGACGAGGAACAACTGAGATACCCCTCTCCTAACTTCCACACCACACAACAGGAGGACGTTTGAGCCTAATGTGCATCGGCAGAGGCACTAGATTCAAACTTATTATACACCAGGCCTTTTGTTGTTGCCTAGACCTAAGAATACATGTGGAGTAAATAATTTGGGGGAAAAAACAATTTGTGTAGAATACAAAACTGTGAATTTTCAAATTTAATTAAAAACATTTTAAAGGAATATTTTGTTTGCGTTAAGACTACAAGTTAATGAAACATAAAGTTTTACTTTACATTAATTAATTGAATAACTATTTACAAATATTCTTTTGTAAAAATATTTTTTGCACAAGACATCTTTTTTTTACGAGAATAAAAAAAATTTTTATGATAAAAAATAATATATATTCACGAAATTTTAAAAGGGAAATCAAATAACTTCATATTCCGCTATAAAAAAGTCATCAAATCCCTTATATTTCATGTAAGTTTAAATGCAATAAATGGATGAGAACTACAAATTTTCACTTGGCGTATTTTATTCTTCATTTTATTTTTAAAAAAATAGGATTTGTTTGCATAAATTTATTTGCGTACGTTCATTTCAACCGCTAAAATATTTATTTTTATTCCTGCAAACTAAAAAAGAAAGTACTTATTTCTCAAATTAATCCAATTATTTTTATTTTAAATGTTAAAAAAAAGCCCGTGGAAAGAAAATATTTTAAGAAACTTTATTGAATTAAAGCAAATTAGTAAACTGTATTATTCATTTTTTTTCATAAAACATTTGAAAGAATAAAGCAATATCTCAAATAAAGATTAACCAAACCAACATTCTCCCCCCCCCCCGTAAAGTAGTTTTTTCCTTTATCTTACTTTTTCTTTTTGTTCATCCTAAGCCTTTGCAAATGTTTCTTGCATAAATAGCTAAAAAAAAATAGTCCCACTCAAAAGTGCATAATAGTCTAAGTTGTTGGGGTTTTTTTTCTCCTTCATATACAGGATGAAAATATATACATTTATTTTTATTTTAAATGGAAAGTTTGGTTTATATAAATTAAAATAACAAAACAAACATAAAACTCAGTTTTTGTTTTCCCTTTAAGTTGCATTAATTTGATTCGAAAGTGTTTCTGCAGAATACATCGAAAGAAAAAAATTATTTGTTACTAAATTTTCTGTTTTCAATTTTTGTTCTTTTTATTTGTTTCATTACATTTTTTTCGCTGTGGAATAATCACTATACAATATTTCGTACTGTAGAAATACTAATATAATATCCTAAATAATAGCTCTTAATACTTCATTATTTAATAATTAACTTTATTACATACTAATACTAACCATTACCCGCCCTCTTCACTGGGTTTTTAATGATGCGTGTTCTATGACATATATATAAAGTTATTAGTACTTAAGTCCTTTATTAATAAACTTCCAATTGTAAAGAAAACCATTCTTACAGCTATCACCTTTTGATTTAAGAAGGAATATACTTGAATTTTTAAAAAAGGAAGTATAACACATCACTCAATAAGTCTCGGGTCTAACTAATAAAACAACAACTTTTAGGCAAAATTCTAATTTTTTAATACGTTTTACCTTGAACGATTTGTCTTTGCTCTCAAAATAAGCTTCAACTTCGGCAATCTTCATTTGAGCCAAATCTCTTTCCATGTTGCAATCTTTTAAGGTCTGCAAACAGTTAGTTGTAGCTGGGGATAGATCTGGACTGTATAGTGGGTGGAAAAGTAATTCGACGGACGATTCGAAATTTAGTATACATGATTGTTTTGGATGACAATAAGATACTTTAATGACAATTAATAAAAATTAATTGCCACTTAATGCTGTGATTCTGTCATATGTATATACATATTTATATTAATTGTAACTATTTAATAAAATGTAACTAAAATAATTTTTTGTTGATCTAAGTAGCAATTGATTTAAATTTTTTTTTATATATTACTTGATTTTTCATTCAGTTAATACAATAACGCCATGTAATACTCACTATTAATTGTTTTGCCTTTCTCAAGGTAGTCAATAAACACAATTCCATGTGCATCCCAAAATACGGACGCCATAACCTTGCCAACTGAATTTGAGCTTTTGGTCGCTTTGGATGGCTTTCACCAGCTGCTGTCCACTCAGCTGCCGATCGTTTTGTTTCAGGCATGTAGTAGAAGATCTATATTTCATCCATTGTCGCATATCTACGCAAAAATTCCTATTTATTTCGCTTATATAAATAGCTCCAACCAACGCTGTGATTCATCGATGCGTTGTTGTTTTTGATCGAAAATGAGCAAACGCGGCAACCACTTTAAACACAGCTTTCTCATTGACAAATAATCATGCAAAATAGTGAATACGCTGTTTTCTGATGCCTGTAAGTCCTCTGCTTCTTCTATTTAAGATAGGCTAAAAAGATTTTATGGACTTTTTGGATGTTTTCTGGAACAACTGCAGAATTTGGGTGGCGTGAAAGTTCTGCGACATTTGCGTCTGTGCGACCACGTTTTAAGTTTACATACCACCTCTTAACCGTTGTTTACATTTATCAACAAACATCCCTTTTTGATGGGGATAAACACTGTTCAAGCCATTGTTTTGCTTGAACAATGGCTAGAACAGTATTTATCCCCATCAAAAAGGGATGTTTAATTAACACACGAAATTCTTTTTCACCCATGGTTTCTAAGCAAACAAAAGTTGCTTCACTAAAACCACTGTAACTTTTCAACTAGACAAGATATCATCATGAAATTTCGACACGTGCCGTTCAGAAGTTAATAGTACAAGGTTAGACTCGGGTGTTAGGCCTATGTGTTAGGCCCTAAACTTATTGAGGGATGTGTTATTTATCCCTTACGCCCCTCCATAGCTCCATCTCCTTCCTGGAATCGATTTCCACAAAACCCGTTCTACTCAACAAGAGAAACATGTTTGCTAATTTTCTAGTCTATTAGTTTAATGGTTCAAAAATAAGATTTTTTTTTGTATCTACAACGTCCTGTAACTTCGCAACCCCTCTTGGGAGTCTATTTCTACAAAACTCGTTCTCAGTGGATCTCTACTCAATTCAACAAAAGAAACACGCTTGCCAAATTTCTAATCTGTAGGTTTAATTATTAAAAAAAAACGATTTTTTTTTCTAAAACGTCCCGGAAACCCTTTTGAGACAATTTCATTACACAACCCATTCTTAGCGGATCCATACTCAACAAAAGGAACATTTCTTCCAAATTCAAGTGTCTAATATTTCCCGAGATCTCGTGATGAGAAAATCATATATTTCTCCTATATATTATATATATAAACAGTTAAAAGCAAAAATATGTATAAAATCCTTTTCATTACTATCTGAAATGGTGGAAGATGTAAATACTTTTCATGCGCGTTTATTTATTATTTCAGATACATTTTTCATTTACGCTAATTATATACTTACATTTTAATCACTAAAGTGTTTTAAGAAATATCAAGATGTCTTCGCGAAGAAGATGAGTTTTTAAAAATAGTTTGTATTTAAAGTTATTTTATTTTCACTTCACTTGTATTTCCATTATAACTCTATTATCATTTAATAAAAAGTAAACTTCAAATGTGGCTAGAGCATAGGTAATTACTATCATTTAGCTTAATTAAACAGTAAATGCGAATATTAAATTACATTATAAGCAGAAAGGTATAACATAAAAGCAATACAAAATTAAATATTGATCGTGTTTAACAATTGCAATCAATTTAGCTTATTTAAATTCAATGTAAGTAGAAGGAAGTAATGCTTGGATCGAATATATTAATTTGTTAATTATCTTTAAAAAAGTATTTCGAAACTGCAGTAATAATTAAAAGGGAATGCATTATCAGGTGAAAGAATAAAAACAACACATTTACACTGAAATAAAAATTATTGTTTTGTTCTTAGTCAGGCTGAAAATGTTATTGATGTTAAATTACTTTTAGTCAGTTAATGATTTAAAGCTTTTCTTCTAATAAATTTCGCTTGAGGAATCAGACACTATATTGTCCCTTCAAATTTCACTTGAATTAAAAAAAAAATTAATTTCTAGGCTGAAATAAAATGGGTAACATTGTAACCAAATTTTTAAATCTAAAATTTATATTAATAAAAATAACCTTTTAAATAGAAACTTTAAAAAGGTTGCAATTAATATTACTAGAAAATTGTAGTGTATATGCAATATTTTAAGAGTTACAATCACTTCTGAAAACTTCAATGGAATCAATTCATGGTGGTCACATGATAGCTGCAATTATGTGCTTATAACTGAAGTCAAAATTGACAGCATTTTTTGTTGTTGTTGTTTTACTTATAAACTCCCTACGCAGCTGAAAACTTACTAATTAAGTAAAAATATGCCAGTGCTGAGGTAGTCTCCGTTTTCTTTCTTTTTTTCCCAAAACAAAAAAAAATTATTTTTTGCTTTTTTTAAAGTGTTAGAAAGGTACTTTTGAATAAAGTGCTTCTTTCTTACATACGTAGGTTGACTAGCGGGATAATTAATATGACGTCATAGTCACATGATAACTGCACTCATGAGTTTCCAGCCAATCAGTTCATGCACTTTGTAGTTGTTAACTTTTGCTTTTTGCAGATATTTTCTTTTAAAACTTACTCATTTGCTAACAGTAATAATATACATATAATGAAAAACACATAAGAATTTTCTTCTAAATTTGATGAATCTTAGTATACTTGAACACCTTTACTCAATTATTAAATTTGAAATTTTATCTAAATGTTACGAACAGAACAAAAAAAATAATCATGATATAAAACAAATTGAACGCACTGCAGCTTTATTTGTTTTCAATTAATTTCACTGTTGATTATAAATTGATCGAAAAAAATTAGCATATAATATACTTTATTTAAATGGATCACACACGCAAGAGAAAACACAAAAATAAAATCAACGTTCAAACTTTCTTCATTCAATTCCTACTATTTAGCTAATTCTCTCCCTATATATATATATATATATTTATTTACATACATATTTATATTGTTCAAATTTTCAATCGTTAATAAAATACTTTCTATTCATCCAATCAAGTTCAAATAATTTTTTTTAAACTTGAAGTGGATGACACACTTAATGTTAATGCTGTTCTATTTAAATATTAATTCATTTAAGTACCGGTTAATTAATTAAATTCAATTAACTACTGGTTTTCGACGCCAACTTAGATTCGTCTTTATATTGTAGTTGTAGCAATGTAACTGTTACGGGGGTTCACCCATGTAATAGGTTCAAAAAAATCAAAAAAAAATCCCATAAAGCTTCCTTTACATGTCTAGAATGCGGTGGTAAATGCATTTTTTTTAAAATTCGAAGTCGTTATAAAGAAGCAAGTGTTAGAAAAGCAGCTGTTCGGAGTGTTGAGTTGGCAATCGAAGGCTGGGTCTATTGTGTACAATCGGCTTGATACGATTGACCATTCTATGCAAATATACGTTCAAACAAGTTTGTAGAAGTTTACAAGGAAATATATATAGTTATTTAATATTTCATCGAATTGTTTTAGTCTTCGCCAACAGGCATTGCTGATTGATGGTAAGTTAAGATGTTCATTGTTTTAATCGGACTTGAAACTTTAAACGCGTTTTTCTCAAAATTGTTTATTTTTCCAAACTTTCCTCCATCATATCTCAAGAACGGTTCGACCGAATGACTTCCCATTTATAAGGTAGACTCGGCACATATATACGCACCAAATGGACTACGATCATTCCAAAATTCAAAATATTTCTATTACCTTATAACAAAAACATAAAAAAACCCATGAAATTCGAAACTTTTTCTTCAAAAATATACCAAAAATCCAATTTTTTATATTTTTAATAGAGTGTAGTCCATTCTGAGCATTTAAGCTTATAGATTAAAATGCCGTTAATTTTTATTTCAGATAAGCCAATTAGCTGGAATCATGAAGGAAATGAGCGTCCATTTTTCAGAGACGGGTCTGTTCAGAGCGCTATAATTCACATTCTATTGGATATTTTTGACTAAACATTTATATCATACTCTTAAAATACATATAAATAAATGATAAAAAAAAATAAAGTTCTATCTTTTTACTGGTCGTCAAGAAAAAGTTCTCTAAAATAGCTTAAAAAATAGGCCATTACATGGGTGAACCCCCTTAAACAATGACAAAAGGCGTGGAGAGAAAACCGGGTTTTCAGCCAAACTGGGTGTGCATTGTTACAACAATGCAGACAAATCATGCTCTTTTTTCAATTTGTACTATTAGTTTACTCTCTCCCTATATATACTATATAATCTTGTTCAAATTTTCGATCGTTAATAAAATACTTTCTATTCATCCATTCAAAGTAGGAGTTAATATAAAAAAAATTTTAACTCAATTATTTTCATCATACGTTTGCTATTAATTAAGACGGCTATGTTGTCATGATTGCATAGCAAAATGGGATAAAACTGTTATTTAAATCAGAATGATTTTTGAACCTTTCCGGAACTATATATTCTCATATACTATATAATCCTCGATTTAAACATCTTCCTACCCACGTTCATTGCCCCCAGGGGTAATTAATGACACCATTTACAACTTAATGGTGTCATGGTTATGATATTTTCATGTAGTAACCCCAATGGATACTTGCAATAAAAAGGTCAATTTACTGGTCACCTTGAAACATAGAAGAGATCATGAACACGACGCGCCATGATTCAGAGAAGAAGAAATCATAATTCCCAAATTTCATCAATCGTGATATTAGAATAGTGTTATAGGGTGTGTCGGATGAACGCATCAGCGACTCCCCATAAAAATCGTACACCATTGGACTATTTATAGACGAGAAGGCAACCGTATCCCGTTGAATAGACAATAGACATAGACTACGCATTCTCATAGGCGTGGGGGATTCTTATATGTTATGTAACGTGTTTTTTAAGTGACTTGCTTTGATTATAAGGAATTAATTACACGCAGGTGGACTACTTACGAATTCGGAAACACACAGTCTAAATTTCAACGTTTAGACTAGAGTTCGTGTATTGAGTTCTTGCCCATGTAAATTTTTTATTCATCATTTATTCCTTAATTGATTGCTTTATTTTGATCCGATTGATTGATCTCTTTTTTTTTAGTATTCGATTACTACTATTTCGTTTCAAATTAATCATCATATAAATTACATTTTAGTCTATGTATGTGTATAATATATTCATAGGATGTTATTTTAAAATAATCTGCTTTGTTTTTAAAGGGACACAGTACGATTCAATTGACAAAAAATCGGTCAAAAAAATCAAATTTAATTTCTTTAGCCAAAATTATTTCTTATGTACTTTTCTATAACCTCACAAAATTTAAAAGCTCTGAGCTTAAAAAACGCAAAATTATGACAGCTTTTACATTCATTTTTATTCACAACCCTATGGCAAATCAAACTTTAAACTTAATTATCTCGGAGAAAGATAAAATAACTAGTTTGTATTCATTTAAAATGCCAAGACTTGTTTGTATTGTGCCTAATGCTTTGAATTTTTTTTATTTATTGCTAATAGTTCATGTAGCAAAAGTTGGTATGCATTTTTGAATCAAAGCAATGCTTATTTTTTTAAAAAATAATTGAACTCAGAATTTATAAATTTTTTAAGGAATTTTCAATAAGCGTTCCTATAAAGATATATTGTACAATTACCAATCACGTTATCTCAAAACTCATACCAACTTTTGTTATGCATAGTTTGACGTACTTGTAAATCAAATTTCATGCGCGCACGTAAATTTCTGTAGGAGGAGTAGCATTTTAAAATCACGTCACAAATTTTAAATTTTTTCCTTACAAAATTAAATGACTAGCTTTTTATGAAATTTTGAGCACAAAATCTGCTTTACATAGTATACACACATAGGAGGCAACCAAAAAAAATTGAAAATCCTTAAATTGAAAACTTTTGCGAAAATTGTACCACGCCCTCTTAACTTGGAAATGAATAATCAGTAAAATAGTAAGTGTTAATAATCAAAATAAAGAATATTTTTTTTTAATTTTGGTTTAAAATCTCTAAAAAAATTAAAATATTACAATAGGATTTCAATTTCAAAATTTCATATTTTAATAAAATTAAAAACAGAAGAAAACTATCATTATAAAAATGTGTGTATTTCATTGTTTAATTCTTAGACTAATAAATATGAGAATTACTTTGAAATAAATAAAAACTTTATTTTCGAGTTTAACTTAAATATTATTTCAAAGGAGCTGTCACATTTTATATATAATATATTATCACATTTTATTATACGTAAATGTTTAGTTTCCAAGAGTAGTTTTGTTAGTACCCTTATTAAAGATTTATTTCAGTATGTTATGTTATACAATACAATACAGTAAAATACAGTGCTGTACAGTACAGGTTCTAGATTGTATTAAATTTGTAGAGATATTTTTCTGTTCCATTTCAAAAGTGAACCTTTAAATTTTTAGCGGAATTATATTGTGCTACACACAAACAGGTAATAAACTTTATTTCTTACAATTAAACTTTAAGATTGAATTTCATATAATTACATTTATGCCTGAAGTTCTCTCCATAATAATCTCAAACCCGGATACGGTATAGTTTTTCTTTTACTTAAATGTTATCGATTTTTTACTACTTAAAAATAATGCTCTCATAGTTTCAATTTCTTACAATTATAAAATTAATTTCTGACGTGCAATAAAAGTTTAATGAACTCATTTTCCAAATATTAATTAAATGTAGTTTTAGAATTAATCCAAGCTGTAATATATCTACATATTCAAAATATATATATATATCTCTCTCTGAACATTTTTTTGTAACCAGAACTGTCTCTAAAATCAATTTTTATGACGTGATCCTCAACACTTATTTCAAATGAAGCATACAAAAGGGTAATTTAAAATTTCATTGCTTCAAGAACCGTTCAGGCAAAATAGATCTAAGTAATGTATTATTCTTTCTATGGCATTAATACATCATTAGCTATATTAAACTATTTTTAGGTAAACGTACACTCGTTTTTTAGAATTACGTAGAATTTTTGGAATGTGTATTTAGAAAAATATTTTTCTAGAACTAGTTTTATAATAGAGATAAAATTTTACGTTCGTTTTGCGTATGTTGCATTAAGTATTAAGTGTAAAATTAATATTACTATCTTAAAAGAAATAATTGTGATTCCTTTAATCTGAAATAATTCAATGTCTGGAATTTTTTATTTACTCTGAATCTTTTTGTATTCTGCTTCAAACCGTTATCTTTATTTGCATTCGTGTTGTCATCTCAAATTTACAAGACCATTTTTTCTCTTGAAATTAATATACTTATATAAATAGTTACTGGCGTCAAACCTCATAATTTTTGTGTTTAAATCCCCCAAAGTAACACATGAACTAGTGCTACACTCTCCTGACTTTTATATCCCCTCCTCCTTTCTCATCCAAAAGGCCACAATATCTGAATGGTCAAGGTCACAAACCGGCGAGTCATGAGTTCGAATCCTGGTGCCACCGAAAGCCTGTTGTGTAGAAGGTCTGATAAATGCTGAATCAATCAAGGCTCAAAGTCGTGCCCTTAGCTTAAAGTGGTGGTTTGGAGAGGAAGATGCTAGCTTGGCTGTCGTCCTTATCCCTTGACCGATGTTCAAAATGACTTAGTCCGTCGGCAATAACCCTCTTGTTGATTTAGAGCAGGGGTGGACAACCCAAATGGCCTCGCAGGCCACTTCGGAAAGCCTTTATAATCCCGCCGGCCAGCATATAAAAATATATTTCTTTATATTAGATTTGGACTCACTACAAACAATTATTGGAGTGAAAACTTAAAACGGAATGAACTATTATAACTGTTTTCATTATTTTTCATGTATACAAACATAGATAATATAACAATTATAATGCAATAATCAAATTAAATTAAATTTATTTAAATAATGAGATATTTGTTTCTCAATTTTCAGTTTTTGCAAGTCGATATCAATGTGTGTATTCGCACATCGTTATTGATATTGCAAGTTTTCGTCCTAAAGATTGAGCTCGATTTATGCTTGATAAATTTCCTTTTTAGAAGGAACGATTCGCAGGTGTAATTTGAAAAAAAGTTACAGAAATCAAGCGGAATGCTGCGGTGTACCGCTGCAATCCAATATTACCCACTTCTAAGTATCTATAAAAACAGAAGCAGCGGGACAAATTAGAAACAATTATGGGTTTAATGTATTACAAAACACTAAACTAAACACAAAAAATATTGAGCAAAATAATCGTATTTTGTAGTCTCGTGGGCCACAAAATTATTCAAAGTGGGCTGTGGTTTGTCCACCTGTATTTTAGAGAGTGAAGTCAATCAAAACCAAATTCCTCATCTGAGAGTTTTTAGGAAGAACTTAACATACACCAGCACCCATTAAACATCATGAAAGTCTTTGGTGGAATTTGTTGGAAATTCATCGGGAAGATGATCTAATGCACGCTAAATCTGCCGAGGCTCAAAGTCTTCTCATTGGTGGGGCATGAAAAGGGGCCTTCTCAGGTTACTTGTCTGTGACTCAGATTTCTTAGGTCCATCCTCATGTGACTATAAAATGTGACTATAGTAATAGTTCCTTCTAAATGGGACTATAGTAATAGATGAACCAATAGATGGAAATAAATCGAGGTAACCTGATAGCAGAACGGATAATTCAACAGTACAATTATTGCGTGGTTAGTAGGAAATCATGCGTTTGAAATATGATGAACCCTAAAATCCTTCCTTTTCATCACGTGGAGTAAATTTGGCAAGTGAAGCATGAATTCGAAAGCGAGTTGTCAGAAAGAAAGTTGTTTTGCTATTGATAAACAACGCCTATTTATAATTCTTAATTACACCCGAATAACAACTTTTAAATGAGTATCTCTCGTTCTTGCATCAAGCTTCTTGGGCCTAATCACACGAGTTAACTTGTTGGGCACAAAACAGAAGGATCAGACAATCAGGAGTCAATTTTGAATAGAAATTTCCTCGGTCCATGAACAAGGAAAACTGACACTCTTGGACATCTATTTCCCTCAAGAGTACTAAAAAACCACGTTCTCCTCCCTCCCCTAATTGACTCAATTAAAAGGTTTTTATGAAAACTACGCTCTTCTCACGCGACTACTAGTGTATTGTAAATGGAAACAGCTTCTTACTGCTTCTATTAATTCAATCATTGTACCCATATGTCCATACTCCCTTTTCAGTCAACTTTGTATCTGCAAGTGAAAGGAATTTTATCCCCCATTCACACTAGAGGAATTGTGGCAAAAAACGAGTTGACTTGCACAAAGTAGCCTCGTGTGAAACAGGTCTTAAAACCTTCAGCTGAATGAGCCAGATTTTTGTGACGTCGTAGTCTCACAACAAATGCCTTCCATCGTTTCCAACTCCAATCAGTTCAGTCGTCTTATTGTTGAAAACATATGTTTTTTACTGAAACTTTTTAAAAAAATAAATATTTGTTAATAATAATACCGTATGTAAATACGCCAAATGCCCTTGATTTAGATGTACACGTATAATATAAAAAAATATATATGTATTAAAATCTTTTTGAAGACTCTTAAAACTTGAAATATTTATCCAATTTGAAAATTTGAAAGCGTGTCTAGATTCCACAAGTACAACAACAAGCATGCCAGCTTTGAATTCGATGGGAAACACATGGTTACACAAATCATGTGACTGCCATGAATTTAGACCACTATATATATATATTGTTACGTTTATGGGGTTTAGAAAATTTTATGCAAATCAGTCACAAAGTACAAGACAGTTCTTTAAGAGAGATGAGAATTTATTGTCGAAAATCAATCCTTGAAATACACAGGATTCACCAGCAAAATTCGTAGAATAAGTTTTAGAAGGATTCTACACTTTCAACAGCACTCAGACACAATTATTAGTGTGTAACATACACGTATGCATAAAATTATCCACAAGCACTGCTCGTCTTATTGAGCAGCCGAGCTAATCGCTAGTATTCATGGTCAAAGCAAGTTTAATTATCGCTAGTCAAAATCAGACTGCGCCCCTCTCTATTTATATCCGTCGCAGATACTTCGAGAAAAATCCGCTTGCGTCATAGATCATGAAATTAATAGATTTCTCCACTTATTTCCAGAAGAATTCAGAGGGTCCTGAACTCGCCAAAAATGGTCGCCAACATGGTCACCAAATTGGTCGCAAAGTCACCAAATTGGTCGGCAAAATGATTCCAACTTGGTTCTATCGCCAAGTTTTCGCCAAGTTCCCAATTAATCGCCATTATAAGGTAAAGGACGGCGTTGCTTGTGAATATTACAATTTTAACATATATAGCATGGTTCGTTTCTCTCATACAACAGAGCTTTATTTTACGAGGAATCAGAACTATCCGCGACTCTTCTTAATCTCGCATGGTTTGAAAATTCGCGTAGAGTTTTACAACTTGTTTTCCGCTGAATGCTTTTTACAACAGTAATTGGTTTCATATTATCTTCGAATACGTCTTGGAAACAAATATTAGATTAATATCAAGATTGATTGCTAATTAATGTCGCTTTAGGAAACAATGCAAGTGCTAACGGTGGCGAACTACATAATTTTGAACCGCGGTCAAATACCCAGGACGACAGCTGAGTTGACATTTTCCAAAGTGAGAGCTTTGAGACTCGACAAATTTAATGTGCATAAACTTTGTAACACGGGAGGGGGAGGGGGTAGTTGAATGTGAACTCAAACCCACAACTGGAATAGAAAAACTTCGGTCACGAGTTTCCGACCATGACCATTCTACTACCATGACCAAAGGAGTTTAAAGCATGAATTTACTCAATTAAATGTTTAAATTAAGGAAATGTTACATTATATACATTTTTTTAAATAAGAAGATGTACGACATTTCTTGCAATTACTTTCTTATTTAAGTATTTCATTTATTTACTTTTTAAAAATATATGAACTAAAAACAAAAGGAATTCGAAACTAACAACCAGAATAATTAACAAATTATCCTTGTTTAAAATGTTTCTTTGTGAGATAAATGAAAAATGCACAGCAGCGAAATTAGTAATATGTTTAGAATTGAATATACTTCATAATTTATTTAAAGATAAATTCATAATTAGACAAGAATTCTATTTCAAAGAAAAATGCATACTTCAATATATATAGAGAGAGATTTTGTGTGTGTCACAGCGTGTGTGTTCTACAATTCCTCTTCAGTATTTTACTTTAATTGTAGTGCACTTTAAATCAAAATAGTGGTGGTGCTTAGTAAATGATAAAGTTTGTAAAAGATTATTAGACAATATATATACATATCGTATATATTCGTCTCTAATAGACTTTTATACTTCCCTGTAAATTTAATATTTGCTTCACAGAAACTGGAAAGGAATTTCTTTGAAGCATATAGCTGCTATGCACAGAAATTCAATTAACAATTTATTCTGTTTCAGCGCCAATTAACTGTTATATATGTAAAAATGGGGAAAAGTTTTTAATTACTTGAAATTTAAATCATTTCGATTTGTGTTGTAGTTAGTTTAGTACTGTTAGCTAGTTTAAATTATGGGGGGAAGTTGAATATTAGATAAAAATGCTGGCTATTTTTTTTTTTGTCACTGTTACTAATAATTTTGAAATTTTACAATTTTTTAAAAATATTCCTGTTAGGAAATATTTCATTTGGTTCATATGGATATTTTATATTTTAATTCTAGTTAATTCTGGGTGAATATTTTGATTATTTAAATAGTTACTCTAATTATAGTCATGAATTGAATATTAAATATTGTTGTTTATATAAAGTTACAATCTTCTTTTAAGCAAAACTTTATATATTTGGGTAAATATTAGCAATTTTCTAGTTGCAAGTTATTCAGAAATTCTTATGAGAAACGTAAAAGTACTAATTTGGAGAATCATTATATAATTTACGTTTTTAACAACAGGCTCATTGCCTTATCTCATATATTTATTGCAACATTCTTTTTCCCCTTCAATTTATACTACCAGAAACTTTATTAAACTATTTTACTCATATAAAACTTCATAATCAAGATAATTGCAAATTAGAAAATAGTTGACAGAAAAATATGCGAAGCAATTTACAAATATTGTGTTAGGTGTATAAATGTAAAGTAGATGCTGCCTGTATTTTAATACAAAGAAAGATTTCTCATTTAATTTTAATTTAATAAGTTTAATATTTAAAGAGTTAATACCTTTGATATTCCTTATGAAATGTCTGTAGCAATTTTACTTCAAGTTTCGCTGTATTAAATTACACAGAATGAGATTCAAAATCAAAATAATTCTTGAATGAAAAGTAAGCTCTGAATACCCCTAGGGCCAACTGTGGGGTGCACCCTCTAGGGGGCGTGATAACTCTATATGGGAGTGAGTGAGTGAATATTAACGTCGCACTGTTCAGCTACACGAGGGCTTTTGGCGACGGACCGCGTAATTTTGAACCATGTTCAAGTGACGCAGACGACACCTGAGCTGACACCCCCTCCCCCAACTACCACACCACACCAACGGGAGGACGTTTGAGCTCTCGACAGATTTAACGTGCATCGCGCCCCTACACGGCGGGTCTTCAATGGTACTGGGCTCGAACTCATGACACGCTAGCCATGATCCGATACCTTAACCACTTGGCTACCGTGGCCACTCTCTATATGGGAGACGCAAGCATATCGGAAAATCGAAAACAAATGATTATTTTTTTTAAAAATTATTAATCTACAGAAAGGAAGCAAAACAAAATACATTCTGACATAATAAAAAATAAAATACACATTTTTACTGATATAATACACTTATAAATGTATCAGTACTGCAAAATATATTTGATAATTAATTAGAAAGAAAATGAAATAGATCTTACCAAGAAATGGATCTCACATTTGGGGAATTGCAGCATCTGCAATGCTTAGTTGCCAATATGCTGCCCATTTGGAGGGGGGGGGGAAGAAATATGTTAAATTTAAAATGATTATATAAGTTTTATTATATATTCATTTAATATATTTAAAATTAACTGTAAATGAAAGAGATAATCAAGCATAAAAACCTTTTAACATTAAACTAATTAGACTTTTGTTAACGAAATAATGAACACTGAAACTAAAAAATGAGAAATGAATTATTTCAGAAAAGCCAATATTACAAAATAGTTAAAAAAAAAAAAGCTTTAAGTGATTCATTCTTTGAATAATGTATTGGGAATACTTTTAATTATTAATAAAAGAAATTAAATACCTCATTTAAAATGAATAAGAAAAATAAAAATCAAGAAAAGAAAGCATAATTTATTTAAATGAATTCAAAACGAAAGTGATAATTAAGTATAAAATTAATTTACTATTTACAAATTCGATGTCTGTTACTAACGATAAAATTAATATAATTTAAAATTAATCAAAACCAGATTTAAAAATTTTAAAAAAATGGTGGTAATAATTTTATTATCTTAGGTATTTACAAAAAATAATTACATTTGAAGTTATGAGACTTTTTTTCAGAATTTATTATTTAAAGAAGTTCATCAAATACTTATTAATCGATAACGAAAGAGATAAAGAAACACAAAAAATTAAACTAACCCATTAGCTACCACGATCCCCATTAGGGGATTTTAGAATTTTATATACGTCATCTCTATAATATAATATTTGAAAGTTGTGTAACAGTATAATGATATTCATTTTTCAAAAAGAATGAATATCATTATACTGTTCTGTGTATATACACGTATTTATTCGAATTTAAGTCCTGCCTTAAATTCTCAGCATATTTTTGTGAAAAAATTAGGCATAAACAACGTAAAAAGGTTTATAGATATCCAATATTTATGAAATTTTAAAAAGTTTTAAGATGAGAAGCAATAAAAAGTGAATAATTTATTTATTTTACCAGCATTAAAAACTTTTAAATACATACATGAATCTGTAATTGCTCATACCGTCGGCATCATATGATCAATTCGTTATCGTATTTTTCTGCCCTATTTTCCATAGCATTAACATAGGAAACAAGTAATATAAAAAAAGTCCCTATACGTTAAACGAGAATTTTTCAATTATACGCTTTACAACGGGAGAAAAAAAATCTTAAAGTTTTGACCCAAGTAGCTAAAAATGATTCAAAAGTGACTGTATCTGGAATTCTTCAAATAATTTTTTTCAGCCAATGAAATTTAATTAATTATAATCACCCAAAATAATCGTGTATAGAAAATATCAGCTCAAATAAGTGCTTTAAAATGTGAGAAAAAACCTTTTCAAAGTCGTCAAAATGGTCGCTAAGCCACCAAAAATGATGCCAACGTGGCTGTATCTGTAATTCTTTAAATAATTAGTTTTAATCAATTAACTTTTATTAATTATAATTAAATTACTGTATTGTCATCTAAAATAATCGTGTATAGAAAATTTTAGCTCAAACGAGCGTTTTAAAATGTCAGAAAATAAACCTTTTTAGTTTTTTGACACAAGTCCCCCAAAGAGTCGTTAAGTCATCAAAAATGATGCCAACAGGGCTGTATTTGTAATTCTTTGAATAATTAGTTTTAATCAATTACTTTCTATTAATTATAATTAAAAATTACCGTATTGTCATTCAAAATAATTATATATATAAAATTTTAGCTCAATTGAGCGCTTTAAAAAGTGTATTTTATTAACTATTGAAAATTTGAACAAGATATAGGGAGGTTGTGAACTAATAGTAGGAATTGAAAAATTGCGGCTTAGATTCGTATAAATATGGTATAATTAATTCAGCTAAAAATTGCAAAAAAAAAGCCGTTAATGGGTTAGAAATATAATTTTTATTTTAAAAAAAAAGGAACACGTTCTTAAACAAATTTATAAATAAATATATAACTATACTCAACAAACATAATAGGATTTTATTGCTAACAGAAAATAAAATTCCTCGAAAAAGAGTCCACCCAAAATTAAAAATACGACGAAAGTCGAATTTTCATCAGGCCATGCAAATAAGAAAAATATCCAGTATTTATAAAACTCCAATATGCATTTTAATCTGTCCATCCCTCAACTAACTTCACGTTTATACTATTTAATTGGTTACAAAATGGATTGAATACCAACAATTAATAAATTAATAAAATAAATTAATTTTTAAAAAAGAGCAAAGGGAATACACGTTTTTAAACAAATGAAAGCTATAAACCGACACCTAATACATTAACTCAACATCTCTTACTAACAGAAAATGAAGACCCTCGATAAATGGTCCACTCCGAATTAAAAATAAGGGCTGGGGGCGAAATGAACTCTTTTATCCTCCACGCGCACAAATCCCAGAGCTTTAAATCAAACAGAACTAATACCGCAGAGCCTCTTGATGAAGAGCGTTTCAACTCTCGGTAACAATAAATTAGAAGTGCTTAGTTGAGGCGTTGACAAAACCTTTTGTTATAGGAATAAAATGATGCCGAACGCAGGCCGAGGTCGTTAATCACTGGGCTACCAGAGTACAGGGGTAGTTGGGGGAGACAACGTTCTGATAGAACGAATTGAGCTCATTGAGAACGAATGCACTCCAAAGAGAACTTATTTCGGGGGGTTCTTCATGCCGGGGCGGCGAGTGGCATTTGTTAGTATAATGACATGCTCAAAAGGGACATTGCATTTATTGTTCATTGTTCACGTCCCTTAATGTGCCTGGAATGAGGGTGAATCAATCCTGGGGAAGCTTATGTGCCAGGGAATAGAAAATCGGACACTTAGAGTGTTTTCGGGGGTAAACTAGGAGAGGTCGAAGTGCCCTAACGAGAGCGAGGATTCTTGCAGTTTGGGAATGGGTTTGAGGATATCACAGCTGCGGTGAATTTTATGAATCGCTGTCTGAGAAAGTTTGAGACGTTTATTTGATGTGTGATATCAAAAATTTCTTAATGACAGGTACCCAAAAGTGTTCACTATAGAAGAGGTAAAATTTGAGGTTATGTAATTAATTATGAGTAATCTGATTCAATCTACATTTAATTAATATATTTGTGATGCATCAAGCTTTATTTTTAAGAAACTGAGTTTGAAAAATTAGGTAGCCTTTGTTGCAGATTCTATTTGGGCCTCCTCCTCCTTTCTTTGCCTTTGTTCGGAGCAAATTGTCTTTTACATCGTTTTGTGCGTACGTTAATAGCATTTTTTCCCGTATTATTTCGATTGTAAATTTTGTGTGTTTGCAAACATTTACTATATATATATATGTGTATATATATACGTATATATGTTTGTATATGTGTATGTATATGTGTATCTATGTATATGCTTTATGTATTTGTATTTTGAGAATCTTATTATGATCATGTTTCCTAATCTTCTCCATTGTATAATTTTAATTGCTGAGTGTCTCCGTTTTTGCATGTGACCATTTTGCATTTTGTTCTGTATTTACTGTATTTGCATCCATTCTTGGTTCCTTTCCCTTTTGATACCCATTTGTGTCTGTATCCTTCTTGAAACCTCCCTGCCATCATTGGTTGAGTATTGAGTTATGTTTGTAAGCCTTTTGTTATGTTTTTTTCGGCACAAAGGAGTCTTTACCTAGAGTCACAAATATATATACGACATCAAAAGATCTTCAGATATACAACTGCGTTCGAAACCGAGATTATTTGCTAAAGCGTATAAATGAGTTTTTTTTTAATATTTAGTGTCATGGAATTAGAATATACATATAAAATTGTTTTAAATATGTTACTGCAATTAAAAAATGTAAATGTAATTTTTTAAAGAAAATAACAAAAATGACATATTTTCAAAATGTTTTCCTTTTATAAAAAATCATTCTATAATAATATTTGGCCTTTACATGGCTAACTAGCATTTTTAAGGAATTCATATTGTTTTTAGAGTAACTATCAAACAAAATAACTGGTTTTTTTCTGTTAAAATTTCTGTAAAACTATAAATTTGAAAAATCTCAGTTCTGGCTCGGTAAAGAAGTCTTTACTGAATACATGCAAAATATTATAATTATTATAGAAGCATTTTCCATAGAAGAATAATATTTTGAAAAAGTCATTTGTATTCTTCATTTTTTTCTCCAAAATTTGGATTTAAAATTTTTTTTTGATTTTAAAAATATTTTGCAATTTTTTATATATATTTTCTAATGGAGGAGACACTAAATATCTAAAAAGTTATTAATTGTGCACTTTTTCATAATTACGGTTCCAAACGTAGTCAGACCTTAAAAATGTACATGAAAGGGCTTTGAATTTTCAATAGAAATAAATTTAAAAGTTCATCAAAAAGTTCTTAAAATTTTTCTTACGGAAGCACATAGAAATAGTCAGTTATATGGCCACGGGAGAAATATATTTATTAGGTGTTTAATTTGGCGTTTGGGTTAAGAGCCAAATATTCAAATTTAGGGAACAAGGTACAATTTATACAAAGATCTTTGATTTTATGGTTTTTACAATTTTTTTTACTTGCAACCAATGTATACGGATTACCTAAAACAGTCTTAGTGCTCAAAATACTACAAAAGACTAACCATTTAATTTTTTAAATAAAGGTTTTAAAATTTATGAAAGGATTGAGCTCTACTCCTCCTACAATAATTAACGTACACACATGAAATTTGATTTACAAATACGTCATACTATGTATAACAAAAGTTGGTTTGGGTTTTCTGCAAGTAGGATTGATATTCATAAAATACTTTCAAATTCCACTGTTTTTGAAAAAGTAATTACTACTTTGATTCAAAAATGCATACCGACTTTTGTTACATGTTCTAATAGCAATTGGTAAAAAAAAATTCAAAGCATTTGACAGAATAGAAAAACGCTTTCGTATTTTAAACGATTATAAATGAATTAGTTATTTTTCTTTCTGAAATAAATCTGTTTAAAGTTTTTATTTTCCTTTGGGATGTGAATAAAAGTTATCATAACTTTTAATTTTTTTTTTTTTTTTTGGCTTAGAGCTTTCAAAGTTCTTGAGATTATAGCAAATTATATTAAGAATAACTTAGGCCAAAAACTTTTTATTTGTATTTTTGACTGATTTTTGTCAATTGAATGATATTGTGTCTCCTTAAGGTAAAATAATAAGGGGAAAAAAACAACAAAAACCAGTTTCCGAAAGTTTGAAAACAGTTTTAATTGAAAAGACTTAAAAGTACTAACTTTTGGATGCTAACTTGAATTAGATAAAAAGAGTTATAAATTTCAAATATATTTAGAAAATAACGTATTAAAAATTTAAAAACTGCTTTTTTAAGAATGTAAATATTCTTAACTTTATATTTAAAAACGACACTCCTAAATTAATATTAAAGTATCTGAGTTATTGATCGCAAATGTAGTTTTAAAAACGTTTTCGTAGAAATTAAAAAAAGATGAAAAGGGTTTATAAATATTGTGTGTGGCCGTCATAAAATTATATACAATTTTCTTAATAGTTTTTAAATCAGATTTCCTTTTGAGATTATAAATCGGCTAGGAGAGTGATTCGAAAATGAATGCAAAGTAAGGAGATTCAAAGTAAAAGCAAAATTATTTGGGTGTTGATTTGTTCGCTGTTATATGTCGTAAATTTTAAAAAATATATGCACTACAATTCATGGAATCTTTGGGAAGAATCGTTCTAAGATGTAAAGGATTGTAAGAACACGCACACTTTTAGATAGTGTTTGAGACAGTGACGTGTAACGGAGAATATTAAGCCCCCCCCCCGTCTGCAAAGTCAAGTTTTGGGCCCTAAGTCAGATATTACAAAAGGATTTCAAAATCATAACACTTAACATAAGTTTTGAACTTTCTAAAAACCTGCTCCCCCCCCCCCCCCCCGTTGCGGGGATGTACGCTAAGCCACTGGCTTGAGAACTTAAAATTCGTACAGTGTTACATTTGTGTTATCCTCTGCGAGCGAGACTGTTTTTCGACATGTGTACGTTTGAAGTCTAAAGTTTTTTTTATCGAAATCAATTTCAAGTTGTTCTGTTTCTCCACTTTATTTTTAATCGCCAACATCTAACAACGCGTATTCCAAAAAAATAAAGTTTTAATTTTAATCTGAGGTGTTGGATCAAAAAATATAAATGTTCAAATGAATTTTCTGACTTGTTCATTTCTAAGAATTTTCCATGGGCTCCATAGTCGGCTCGGTGGCTAAAGGTAGCGGGTTGGATCCTAGCTAGAGTTGATTGATTTTCTGGATACGAAAATCGTCAGCAAGCCTGTTGTATGGTTATATGGCATGTGTGTAAAAGATCCCTTGAATATCAAGTTTGATCTGGTACTCGAGGCCGCGGTAGCCTAGTAGTCAAGGTAACGGACTCATGGCTGGCGTGTCATGAATTCGATCTCAGTGCCACTGAAGACCTGCCGTGTAAGGGAGCGATGCACGTTAAATATGTCGAGAGCTCAAACGTCCTCCCGTTGGTGCTAACTCGGTGTCATCCTCGTCACTTGACCATGATTCAAAATTGCGAGGTCCGTCGCCAGAAAACCTCGTGTACCTGAACAGTGAGACGTTTATATTCACTTACTCACTTGGCTCTAGCACTCTCGGCTAAATTTAATCACGAGAATATTTAACATCTGACGAGAGTTTGAATTGTATATTTTAAATGTCTAAAATTTGGTAGCGGGAGCTTCCACTAGATGGTGCCACCAATGAAATTGTTCTCATACTTGGGGACTTGCCGGGTCTACAAAGGCTATGCTGCCAAAATGCAGCCCATTAGATATAAAAAAAGACGTTTACATTTCACGCATGTTTCCTTTTGAAGTGTGATACGTTGCACCTTCTTTTCGGCACCTTTTTCCTAACTTGTTTTTTATACAAAACTTATAAAAAAACATTCGATCGGTAACTTTTCTTTGATATCGTATCTACACGATTATTAATCGTTTATAATCCTTTAGATAAATCACACATCTGATTTCGTTTTGGAAACGAGAAATGATTTGCTTATTTACCTTAATGCATTGCAGAAAAATCTATCGCAGGTGTTGGTTCTCTAGTGTGTGTGCGTAGATCTTATTTGTCAATGCAGGTTTAGGCCCTAGAACCAGCACAAAGTGATTACCAGATGTCTATGAAGGGGTAATTACTATTTGCTTTGATTGGTTGGCCCCTTGTGGAAATAAAAAAGACGAATGTTTTTGCGAAGAAAAATACCTCAATCGGTATTGGCCACTTTCAGAATTTTTTTCTTTGTGGAACGCTTAGGACAGAGGCTGAAATATGATTCAAGAGAGCAGTATTTATTGACATTTATCAAGACAAAAAGCTTGTCACGCGTCAGGAATGCGTGCTGCCTTTTTAGTGGCTAACAATGTGTACAGTTTTTAGTTCTACGTATATATTCATGTATAACTGAAATGCTAATTCCATTAATGCAGACTTTATAAAAATATTCTATATTAATTTTTAGAATGAGAATTAGGACAATCATGAAGTTCTAAAGGGTGAATATAAACACATAGGTGAATGAATGATTGTTTATGTTACCGTCTCAGCCAGTATAGTGGTGAGTGACGCTGACTGCTGTGCCGTAGGACCTGGGTTGGAATCCCGCATGCATGTTTGGAAATGTAGAGTGCTTTTGTGGCAGGGGGGTACTCTAAATAACCTTCGAGACGCAAGTCTTCTCATGAGTTTGGTGGAAGGGGAAGAGAGGTGGTAGGGGCCCTTGACCACCCCCAGAGTGTTAATCCTCAAAATTGGGGTGGAATCGAGCAAAATTGAGCTGTCACCTGCATGGTGGTCAAAACTAAGGATAACGACAGATAACGTAAAAATCTAGCTCTTAAAAGCGATGAATTTCGTGAGCCTTAATCTAATGTTACGGTCGATCAAGTGGCATAAGTAACAACAACAACACACTATAAAATGACATGAGGTCTATTGAGACGGACCTTACAATTTTGAACCATGGTCGAAGGATAAAGGATGACAGCTGAGTTGACACTGCCTCTTAGAACTTCCACACCATTCCAAAGGGAAGACTTTGAGCCTGGAGGGATTTAACGTAGATCAACCCATATACATGGTGGATCAATGGCACTGGACTCTAAACTGATGATATGCCTGGCATGAGTTCATGACCACTAGGCAACCGAATGGGACAACTATAAACACATGAAAATGTTGAGTTAAATATAATATGTTAAATGTGTTAAAAACTAGTTAAAATAGCAATTCTATATAAAAATTATTTTTTTACATTATTTAGTTTAAAATCATTATCCGAGCTTCTGGTACAGTTGCAGAAGCTAAATGAGTTAAAAAAAACTATATGAATAAGTTTTTTTTATTTCTAATGGAATGTGGATTGGTAATTTACCGTTGCAGACCTAGTGCATTCCCCGGAAGCTGCTATCTCTTTTTAGTGCGGCACGATACAGGCGGATTTAATTTTGAAGCTCAGTTTCCTCACTAGAGGAAAGTACCTGCTGTCTGATGATGTGAACCTGTACTAGGGTAAAATTTTGCAGAGCACCCAAGTCAAACAGACACATTCTAGGGATATTTTACAAGGCGTATAATTATACGACATGGCCGCTGTCGACTATCTGCATCATGAAAATCCACCAACTTGGGCCGTGGTCGAACCCGCAACCTTGGGTGCAGTAGGCCACCAAATTGGTATTGTAAAAATAAGTAAATATTAATATAAATAAGTGAAATACAAAAAAAAATAAGGTTATGACATATACGCCAATTTATAAAAAAAACAATGAAATTTCAATAGTTGTAAATAAGGATTTTTTAATCAATTAAGGAATATAAATTATATAAAATGGGGTTGAGTCGCGTTAGCAAATTTTTAATCCGTAAACATAAAAGTCTATTGTATTACTTATATATATTTCAAATACTCTCCTCAGAAAATTACTTAAAAATAATCTTTCTAATCTGTCCTGGATATAAAATCTATCTTTACAAATTTTAATATATTTTCATGTATAATTTATGAGGAAATATTTGCTTTTTTTCATACGTAAGCAGTTCCTTTAGAGCTTTTGTAGTGCATTATTGGCGGCGTTGTAATTGTTTGAACAACGGAAGTTAACATATGTTTTGATAAAAAATTAACTTATAACTGAAAAATTTAGTTCTTAAATTTGCATTCAAATGTATAATAAACTCAAAATGCAATTTCACCGTTTCTATCAAAACACATACTTAAATTTGAATTTATTTCTTTTGAATAATCAAGCGTAAGTAAGTCTTTGTCAAGAAATATTTTTAAAAAAATACTAACTGAAGTTCAAAAATATATATATATATATATATATATAACAAATCTCTAAAGAATAACAGAATATGCTACAATTAGAAGCAAACTGTTAATTTCACATTCAGTTATCTCATTATTAGCTCATTAGCAAAAATGTTTTCAAACTTAATTTTTAGGAATTTAAAGCTAGGTATAATTATTTAAATAAAAATATTCTTGAGCAACACGAGAGTATAATATTAATTTCTTTTTAACTACTTAATTTGGAATCAAACAAAACTCATCTTTAACGCCAATACATAATTTTAAAAATAAACCAAAATTATTTTTTTTTCAAATTTGAAATTATTTTTAAAATTGATTTCCAATTAATTTAACTTTATCGTGCATTAAGTCACTGATTTTAAAAATGGCTAAAAATAATTGTTCTCTCATTTAATTGATTGTCATTAATTTGTGTAGATATAAGAGAAATAAAATAATAAATTGTAGTTTTAAACAACTAAAAAACACCCTTTTGTAGTTAATCGAAATAAGTTGTAACTTAATCTTTTAGTCGCCAAATCTGGAAATGGGATCTGAAATCAGTCACCAGATGCGGGAGGGGATCTGAAAATGGGAAATCGTTAGTCTTGATGATGCTGTTTAGAATAATAGAACAAAATTATTAAATTATTGTATTGCCATTGGTCCTGCACAGGTGAGCAAAATTTCGAATTAATTTGACCTCTTAAGGTGGGTAAAAATTGACTACAAAGATTCCGTTACATACAAGTGAAGCTTATAAAAAAGGTATTAAAAGAACCTACCATCCTTTTTAGTACAGTAACTAACTAATAAATCAAATAATGTTTTTTTACGTTATAACATATTCTGTATAATAATTATTATTCTCTTTGGTTGTTAGATCGATGTATAATCACTTAATGTCTTTTTTTTCAATGAAAAATAACTTTATTTGGAATATTTTTCTGGGGGGAAGTCATCTTTTTATACAAATATCAATTTTTAAAAAACATTTTTAAGGAGCTGAAGATAGTTTATTACAGCGTGATTATAATTATAGTTCCACTTATATACAAAAAGCTGTAAAAGGAGAACTACTCATCAGAAAGACTTCAAATTTGAAATGAATATTCTTGATGAATCAAGAAACGACCTGGCATAAACAAAAACATCATTGGCATTTTCATTGTTGCTTTTT